>ML375838.1:46164-71179 GCA_005239525.1 Nicotiana knightiana
AATTGGGGATCATACCTTTAATGTAAGTACTACTGAACTTGTCTCATTATTGAAGAACATGGGAGACAAGGTTAAATGGTCCAAAGAGATGCGGTCAAATCCAAGTAGAAGGAACCCAGATCACTGGTGTGAATTCCACAACGATCATGGGCACAAAACTGCGGATTGCAGATTCTTACAAGGTGAAGTAGAAAATTTATTGAAACAGGGCTATTTAACAGAATTGTTTAGTGATAAAGGTAAACAGGCATATATGAGGAACAAACAGGAGCCCCCAAAGCCTCCTTCTCCAAAACGAACCATCAACATGATACACGGAGGTGAAGAAGTAAAAAGAGTGATTTGCAAAACAACCACAAAGTTCACAACTACACATGGTAAACGGGCTCATGAAAATATGGAAGAAGACGATATAACCTTCAATGATGCAGATATCGACGGATTAATGCTTCCGCACAATGATGCTCTGGTAATATCTTTACTTATACATGACACTAATGTAAAAAGAGTGTTGATTGATCCAGGCAGTTCAGTCAATATCATTTTGCTAAGAGTCATGGAAGAAATGCTACTGGGGAATCAAGTAATCCCAAAGGCACGAGCCATATCAGGGTTTGATAACTCTATAGTTATAACAAAAGGAGAAATTGAGCTTAGCACTTATGTTGAGGGGGTGATCAAAAGTGCCAGGTTCCAAGTCATCGATACTGACATGCCTTATAACAAGATCATGGGAAGGCCATGGATCCACGACATGAAAGTGATACCCTCCACATTGCATCAGGTAATTAAATTCCCCTCTGAATGGGTGATTCAACAATCAAAGGCGATCAGCAAGCCCTCAAGAATCTGAAGATCTATCTATCGAAACCACCACTGCTTTCAAAGCCAAAAGAAGGGGAGAGATTGTACATCTACCTGGCTGTCTCAGAATTTGCTGTAAGTGCAGTATTGGTAAGAGAAGAAAAAGGTAAACAATCACCTATCTATTATGTAAGTAAAACTTTGCTAGATGATGAGACTAGATATCCACATCTGGAAAAGTTAGTCTTAGCTTTAATAATGGCATCTAGAAAATTACGACCATATTTTCAATGCCACCCAATCATAGTAGTGATATCATATCCTTTAAGAAATATTCTGCATAAATAGGAATTGTCAGGAAGATTAGCCAAGTGGGCCATAGAATTAAGTGAGCATGAAATAATCTATCAGCCTAGGACTGCAATTAAGTCTCAAATACTAGCTGATTTTGTTACTGACTTTAGTAATAACATTGAACCTGAAGTAGAAAAAGAGTTACAACTCTTTAACAATGCTAATCCAGGCCTATGGACCTTGTTCACCGATGGTTCTTCAAATATAAAAGGTGCCGGCTTAGGCATAGTCTTAATATCACCCACGGGTTAAAAGACACGGCAACCTATCAAGTGTTATCTTATAACTAACAATGAAGCAGAGTACGAAGATATTATTGCAGGGCTTGAACTCGCACGGGAGCTCTCAATCGACCAAATTGTGATCAACAGTGACTCACAGCCGGTAGTAAATCATATACAGGGGACTTACATCGCTCGAGAGACTAGAATGCAGCAGTATCTTGAAAAAGCATGAGAGCTCGTGAGACAATTCAAAATATGGAAGGTAATGCAAATACCTAGATAGGAAAATGCAGAAGCAGATGCACTAGCTAACCTCGCAGCAGTCACGGAAGTAACGAACAAAGACAATAAAATTGTCTTTCAACTATTTCATTCAATAATAGACCAGGAAAGGAATGAGGTAACTTTCAACAACCTAACCTGGGACTGGAGAAACGAAATTCTTAATTTTTTTGCAGAATGGCACCGTACCTGAAGACAGGAAAGCAGCTCCAGCACTTCGCCGCAAAGCTGCACCGTACTGCCTTATTCGCAACTCGCTTTATCGCAAGATGTTCGGAGGACCCCTAGCTAAATGCCTCGGACCTAACCAAACGGAATTTTTTATGAAAGAAGTCCACGAAGGACACTATAGAAATCACTCAGGGGCGAGATCCTTAGTGAAAACACTAACCAGAGCTGGATACTATTGGCCTAAGATGGAAGAACAAGACGAGAACTTCGTATGCAAATATGACATATGCCAAAGGTTTTCCAATAACATGCATCGACTAGCGGAATTATTGCATCCAATAATATCCCCATGGCCTTTCATGAAATGGGGTATGAAAATAGTGGGACCTCTTCCCACAGCTAAAGGACAGGTACGGTTTTTACTCGTGCTAACCGACTATTTTACAAAGTGGGTAGAGGCTGAAGCGTTCAAACAAGTGCGAGAAAATAAAGTTAAAATCTTCTTATGGTGAAACATAATATGCCGCTTTGGAATACCAAAGGAAATCATGTGTGATAATGGCCCATAAATCATAGGCTCGCAAATCACAGAATTCTTCGAAAGTTGGCAAATCAAGCGGATCACTTCAACGCCGTCCACCCCGTGGCTAATGGTCAAGATGAGTCAACAAATAAGGTCATCATCAACAATCTAAAGAAGCGGCTAGATAAAGCCAAAGGAAACTGGCCTGATGAGTTACCAGCGGTACTATGGGCATACAGAACAAATTCAAAAATAGCCACGGGAGAAATTCCATTCGCACTTGTTTATGGCTCAGAAGCCTTAATACCTGTGGAGATTGGCGAACCAAGAATAAGGTTCTCAACAGCCACGGAGGGAGAAAATGATGACGAATTGAGGACCAACCTGGACCTGCTCGAAACACGGAGAGAAGCGGCTTTGATACGGATGGAAGCTCAAAAACAAATCATAGAGCGTTATTACAACCGTAAAGCTCATCTCAGGTACTTCAAAATTGGGGACTTCGCCCTCAAAAAATTCTTTCAATCGACGAAAGAAGCAGGTGCAGGAAATCTAAATCCAAACTGGGAAGGACCTTACAAAATTCGAGGCATAGCTAGGAAAGGCGCCTATGAGTTGGAAGCTATGGACGGCAGAGTTCTACCAACAAGCTGGAACTCCATCCACCTAAATAAGTATTACTTCTAAAAGAAAAGAATACCCCCCCCCTCGTCAAGTATAACACGTTCGATTTTATTTTGAACATTTAAAAATTTTACTAACTTTTTTCGATTATAGGCATAAATCTAAGCCATCACCAGATGATGATATTACACCTGCAAAGACGCGAGGAAATAACACAATTCCTGGTCTAGGTTACACTTTCTGATGGACGTTTTGAAAGGGTTAAGAAGTCATCATCTAAAAAACTATATACCTTCGAGTCCGGAATGTTTATCCTTTTCAGGAAAAGGACCACAAGGAAGGAATAATCAAGTGCTCGAGATTTCATTCTTCAAAGCTCAAACGCTTAGGGTACTATATAGTATGGAAGGCTAAGACAAAGCAAATAAGACTATCAGAAAGTCAAAAGCTCGAGCCTGAAGACCCATCTACCCAACGAGACAAGTGACACGAGCAGAATCGAAAGAAATCAAAAGAGCCATCCAAAATACAAAGCCTAATGCAAAAAACAAAAACCTTCGAACATATTTAGGTTGAAAGGCAAAATATTAGTCTCGAGAAAGAAATGTACATCTTTATACTTATTCAAAGTTGCTGTAACAAAAACAGTTAGGGGTAAAAGATCATTATCAATGTACTCATTCAAAAAATTGTTCTCAAATAAAACAGTTATGGATGAAAGATCTAAATCCTTGTATTTGTTCAAGAAACTGTTATCAAATAAAAACAGTTACGAATAAGAAAATATTTCCCTTGTACTTATTAGAAAACTATTTCCAAAACAGTTACGGGTAAAAACCCCAATCTTTGTAAAAACTGTTACTAGTAAAAATAGTTGTTTCCTTGTATTAATATAAAAAAATTGTTACCTATGAAAAACAGTTACGAAATACAAGAGTATATCAAATCTGTTAAACAAAAACAGTTGCAAACATGAGTTTTAGACGATAACCAAACACATGTAAAATGTCATGGAAGTTCAAACAAAAAACTTTCCTTGGAAACATTCTTAAACATGTGTAAAATTCCTATCACTCTATTGCATTATCATGAAGTTGAGACGTCTTCTTCATGTCAATTATAAAGGGCCCTCTTCCATAAACTATGCCTATTACAAAAAGGCACACATTTAATATGAAACCGTGCCTATTACAAAAAAATATGAGTAGTCTAAAGCATTCCACATGCAAAACTCGAAGGTAAAACTAAAACATCGAAAAATGAAGCATGCAAAAGATTTAAAGAGTAAAACAGAAACTCAACAAAAGTCGAACTAACATTTATATATTAAAACGGCTAAAACTAAGTATTAACTTATACTTAGCTGTATAAAAATTTTATGTACATTGTGGTGCCTCTAAGCTGTCATTTAGGGACTTTAAGGAAATCCAAATTTACCCTCGATGGGACTGGGGGTAACCACCAATTGATACAAAGAAAAAAAAAAGAGGGATGAACCAACTAAATTTCTTCAAGAGAGGGGTTGACTCCACTGGCAGAAGGAATGGGAGCAATTGGGGATGAAGAGGCATGAGAGGCTGGAATCTCACCATCAGGTGAAGAGAAGTTATAACCTTGTTGAGCCTTCTCCATGGCTTCCTTAGTTTTAGCTATTTCAGCACTAAGGTCAAAACTCTCTTGACTCATTTCCATCAATGTGTCAAGATGAGAATTCATGTACGCCCAGCTCACATCGACAGCATCCACCTCTTCCAGATCTTCATAATCCTTCGCCCATACTTGAAGCTCAGCTCTCAATCCGTCCTTCTCCGCTTCCGCAGCTTCATGGGCGGCCCTTAATGGTACAATCGACTCCTCTAAAGTTTGAGCTTTGTCTAAAGCCTTACGAAGGTCTTCTTGAGTACGAGTGAGTGATTGCACGAACTCGCCTGAGTATTCCTCCTTCTGCCCCAACAAATTTTTCAAGTCCCTAATCTCCTCTGAGTCACGGGACAGCTGCTCTGCGAACGAAGACTCCAGAACGCCTTTATTTTTATCAGCCTGACTGAAAGAAGCCTTCTCTACTGCCAGTTCTGCTGCCATGAGTCTCATCTGCCGCTTCAAGGTACCTGTTTCCTCTTCTAAAGCATCCATGTCAATCCTTAGGCTATCATACTGTGCTTTCCAATTATCAACATCGGCCTGCAACTCTTTTGGCTCTTGGTCCGTGCCTGAAATCCTCTTCATAAGCTCCATGCCTATAAGGTTAATCTACAAGAAATAAACCAGTCAGATATGGTAAATTTCATATACAAAAATGAAAGAGGATAACTTGCATCATACCTTCAAAGAAGTATGCACGACCTCATTGGCCCATGTAAGAGCACCGTGGCTGGCTAGCTTTGCTTTCTCAGAGGGACCTATCAAAGGCTTGAGCCACACTTCGGGCTCACCCGTTTTCTTGAAAAGATTCCCCTCAGCCGGAACCTCTATTACCACCTGCCGTATCTCTCTACTGAAAGACCCTACTTCCATAATGGAAGGCATGGAAGCAGGCAGAGATGGAACTGCAATAGGCACGGAAGGTTGAGGAGTTGGATAAGCCACAGGCAAAGCAGCAGGCACGGAGGGTTGAAGAGTAGAGGAAGTTACGGGCAAAGCAACAGAAATAGCCAAAGGAACGGATGAGACGGCTTCTCTAAAAGAAGCAGGAAAGACCGCAGCCAAAGGGACATCATCAGGAGAAAGATCAACACCCTCATGAATAGGGGAATGTGAAAAATCACCAGGGACAGGGGGCTCAATCACAGACACGGAAGGCAAGGCTAAGGGCGTAATCTCATCATCTGAGACTACCCACGTTCTCTGTGGCCTGTGCACTAAAGAACCTTCTTCTTCTTCTACGGAACGAGACTCACTAATCTTCCTCTTTGAGGAAGATGAACCAACAATAATTTCTTGGGCCTGAGCCAAGGACATCTATGGGATACATGAAGCAGACACCCCACGAGCAGACAACCCTATTAAAAGGGAAAAAGTTAAACGACAAAGGAAAAAGAGACTCGAGTAAGGAAAGAAGCAAGAACAAGAGTTTCACTTACCGTGGGTATTTACATGCCAAACATACCTCCCCTCGAGGTACTTCCAAGATCTCTCTTCTGAAGGAGAAACGGACAATAATTTTTCTACCCAATCACGAATACCGGAGACATTCTCAACAGTATTCATGATTGCTGAGAGAAGAAGAAACAGACACGGTGTTAATAAAACATCTCAAGTCAAAACGAGAAAAAGTTAATAAATGTGAGCCAAAGCATACTCACGTGCGCAATTCCACTTCTCAGGGAAGGGAACATTTTCTTCACCCACTAAACCCACAGTGGGTACAACAACATACCGGAGGTACCAACCCCTATCCTTATCTTCTCCGGGGGTTACCAGCACTCTTTTGCTTCTAGCAGTCAGAGTGAAAACCCCTTCACGAAATAAGGTAGGAGAGTAGAGATGAATAAGATGGTTTGAAGTAAAAGGAACCGAGGCTAAAGAAAGCCAAACTCCTAAGACATGCGACAACTCGCCACACAAGCGGACCAACTTGTCCCGAGCAGATATTGAAAAAACGGCAAAACTCAATTATAACTGGGTCAATGGATGTCACGACCGAATTTACCCTCCGAAAGGTATCGTGACGGCACCTAGTCTCTATGACTAGGTAAGCCTAAAATTTGCGGGAAACAACAGAATCAATAAAATAAAGACAGAAAGGATATCAACTAGATATAACGTAGCTGCTCAGCATATACAGTTTTTACTTCCCAAAACCCGGAATGTCACCAACATCACAAGATAAACTCTATGGTTCAATATACAAAACTGGAAATGAAAGTGTAGTATCATATATGAACTATAACTATGCTAAGATAGGAGGGGGGACTCAGAAGCTCTGCGGACGCTGCAGAAATACCTCAAAGTCTCCCAAAGATCTGCTACTCTACACTCCGGAATGGTGCGCTGGTACCTGGATTTGCACATGGGAAAAACATGTGCAAAAGGGCGTGAGTACTCCACATTCGGTACCCATTAAGTGCCAAGCCTAACACCAGTCAAGTAGTGACGAGGTCAGGTTGCGGCTCTACTGAGTTTTCAAAAATAAACATATATAATTAACAGTTAAGTAAAACAGTAATTATTAACGGGAAGTAAAGTGAACCGGAAAGAACGAAGTAATAAATCTCAGTTCCGCACAGCATATAGATCAGTAGATAGTCGTGCAATACAATACAGGGGAAAGTCTCAGGTCTCGGACCGCAGTCGCAATGTAAATATGCAATGCAATGCAAGGGAAAGTCTCAGGTCTCGGGCCACAGTCACAATGTAAATATGCGATGCGATGCAGGGGAAAGTCTCGGGTCATAGCCCGCAATCCCAATGTAAATATGCAATACAATGCAAGGGAAAGTCTCAGGTCATAGCCCGCAGTCCCAATGTAACTATGTAATGCGAGATGTATATCAGATATAGCATAATTCAAAAGTTTGGGAAAACAGTTGGCAAATATAGAGGAAGGTACTTAACCCAGTTTCAAATAATAGTAACGAGTGAAAATCAGGTAAAATCATTGGACTTGATAAAATCTTAAGTCGCTACTCAGTTAAACGAATAACAGAAATAATAGGAAATTAAGATGAAGTATGTCATAGAAGGAAACAATGGAATTAGTGAGAATATCCCGTGCACGTACTCGTCACCTCACGCACACGGGGTTTTTATGTCAAAAATCAATTATAAAAGCCTAAGGGAATTTCCTCAACACAGATTTAGGCAAGTCACTTGCCTCGACTGTGCTAATCAACTAATAATCACGCTCTTTCCACGAGTATCCAACTCCGGATGACCCAAATCTATTCAATTCGATTGCATAATGTGAATATTATTTCAAGAAATCAAAATAACTAATTAATTCGAATCTAATACGCGAAATTAGGAATTTTGATTAAAACGCCCCTCGGGCCCACATCTCGGAATCGGGTAAAAGTTATATTTTTCGGACACCCATTCACTCACGAAGTCACTCGACAAGAATCATCGAAATCCGATGTCAAAAACCCCCTAAATTCTCAGAATTTCGGTTGGGGAAGTTTCATCAAGTTCCCATAGTTTTTCCCCCATTTTTGTTAATTAAACTAAAGAAAACAACGGGGATTAATGGTCTAACAATGAATTAGGATTAGAAAACGTTACCTATGATCCTTCTCTTCAAAACCCACTGAAAATCGCCAATTCCCGAGCTCTCAAACGATTTTAGACTTATGAAATTCAAACCCTCGGATTTTTGAAATAATCACACAGGGATCTCGCACCTGCGGTCCCATTCACCGCACCTGCGGAAAAAGCATCGCAGCGGAATCCAGTTAAGTCCACTGGGGCCGCACCTGTGGTCGTTTGGTCGCGCCTGCGGAACCTAGGTCGCACCTGCGACCACTGGTCAACCCCCTCACCATCGCACCTACGACCAGCCCTATCCCGCCTGCGTGTCCGCACCTGCGGAAAAACCTTTGCAGGTGCGAAACACCAGAAGAAAGCGTGGTTCAGCAATTTGATAAGTTCCAAATTCTCCTGTTAAGCATTCGAAACAACCCTGAGGCCCCCGGGACCTCAACCAAAACCACCATCCGACCGTTATACCTTATTCGAACTTGGTCGATCCTTAAAAACATGTCTCATAACATCAAAATCATCGATTATGCATAGATTCAAGCCTAAGAACTTAGGAAAATTCTAGAATTCATATCCAACGCCGAAACACGTCTAAACTCATTTGAATGACCTCAAATTTTGCACACAGGTCATAAACGACATTACGGAACTGCTATCGCTTCCGTAAATCCATTCCGAGTCTGATATCAAAATCTCACCTATCGGCCGAATTCGCCGAATTTCTAAATTTCGCCAATTCAAGCCTAAATCCACAACCGACCTCGGAAACACATTCCGAGTACGCTCCTAACCCCGAATCACCCAACGGAGCTAATGGAGTCGACGAAATTCAGTTCCGGATCCGTCTTCACATAGCTCTAGCTACGGCCAGATTTCTAAAGCTAAATTCCACATTTATGGACTATGTGTCCAAAATCACCCCGGATTTCATCACTCAACGCACCGACAGGTTCCAATAACATGAAAAGACATGGGAGAAGCGATAAATAAGGGATCGGGGCGCAAATTCTTAAAATGACCGGCCGGGTCGTTACATCCTCCCCCTCTTAAGAAAATCAATCGTCCTCGAACGAGCATAGAAACATACCTGAAGCTGGGAATAGATGAGGGTACTGACTCTACATATCCTGCTCGGTCTCCCAAGTCGCCTCCTCGACTAGCTGACTCCTCCACTGAACCTTTACTGACGCAATATCTTTTGACCTGAGCTTTCTGACCTACCTGTCCAATATAGCCACAGGCTCCTCAACATATGATAGATCCTTGTCCAATTGGACTGAGCTGAAATCCAAGACATGAGTCGGGTCACCCTGATACTTCCGGAGCATAGAGACGTGGAACACCGAATGAACCCCTGCTAGGCTGGGAGGCAGGGCTAGCTCATAAGCAACCTCCCCAACACGTCGCAAGACCTAAAAAGGGCCAATAAATCTCAGACTCAGCTTGCCTTTCTTCCCGAACCTCATGAAGCCCTTCATAGGCGATACCCGAAGCAAAACCCGATCACCAGCCATAAATTTCAAGTTCGGAGCCTTCCGATCCACATAGCTCTTCTTCCTGGACTGAGTTGTGCGAAGTCTCTCCTGAATCACCTTCACCTTGTCCAGGGCATCCTGAACCAAGTCTGTACCCAACAATCGGGCCTCGCCAGGCTCAAACAATCCCACGGGAGACCTGCACCCCCTACCATACAACGCCTCATATGGCACCATCTGAATGCTGGACTGGAAGCCGTTGTTGTAAGCAAAATCTGCCAGAGGCAAGAATCGGTCCCATGACCCTCCAAAATCCATCACACAGGCACGGAAAATATCCTCGAGGATCTGAATCATGCGCTCAGACTGTCCGTCCGTCTGAGGGTGAAAAGCTATGCTCAACTCTACCCCTAATGCCTAACTCCTGCTGAACGGCTCTCCAGAACCGTGAAGTGAACTGTGTACCTCTGTCTGAAATGATAGATACTGGAATACCGTGGAGGCAAACAATATCTCTTATATAAATCTCAGCCAACCTCTCCGATGAATATGTAGTCAGTACTGGAATGAAATGGACTGATTTGGTCAGCCGTTCCACAATCACCCAAATAGCAGCATACTTCCTCAAAGTCCGAGGAAGTCCAACCACAAAGTCCATGGTGATCCGCTCCCACTTCCACTATGGAAGCTCAATCTGCTGAAGTAACCCTCCCGGTCTCTGATGCTCACATTTGACCTGCTGACAGTTGAGACACTTGGCTATAAACTCTGCTATATTCTTCTTCATCCTTCGCCGCCAATAGTGAAGTCTCAGATCCTGGTACATCTTCGTGGTACCTGGATGGATGGAATACCGCGAACTATGGGCCTCCTCAAGAATCAACTCCCGAAGCCCATCTACGTTGGGCACACAGATACAGCCATGCATCCTCATCACCCCATCATCTCCTATAGTCACATCTCTGGCATCACCCTACCGGCCTCTATCCTGAAGAACCAAAAGGTGGGGATCATCATACTGGCGCTCTCCGATACGGTCCTGAAGGGAGGATCGAGCCACCACACAAGCTAATACCTGGTAAGGCTCAGAAAGATCCAATCTCACGAACTGACTGACTAAGGACTGAACATCTAAGGTTAAAGGCCTCTCAACTGCACGGAGGTATGCCGAACTCCCCAAAATCTCCGCCCGACGACTCAAGGCATCGGCCACCACATTGGCCTTCCCCGGGTGGTATAATATAGTGATGTCATAGTCCTTTACCAACTCTAACCACCTACACAAGCACAAATTTACATCCTTCTACCTAAATATGTGCTGCAAACCCCGGTGATCCGTGAATATCTGACAGGGAACACCATATAAATAATGACGCCATATCTTCAGGGCGTGAACAATCACTGCCAACTCGAGGATCATGACCATGGTAGTTATTCTCATGGACCTTCAACTGCCTGGACGCGTAGGCAATCACCCTACCGTCCTGCATCAACACCGCTCCTAAGCCAATCCTCAAAGCATCACAATAAACTGTATAGGATCCGGAACCGGTATGCAAAACCAACATAGGAGCGATAGTCAGGGCTGTCTTGAGCTTCTGAAATCTTTCATCACACTCCTCAGTCCATATAAAAGGTGCACCCTTCTGAGTCAATCTAGTCATGGGTGATGAAATGGATGAAAACCCCTCCACAAAACGGCGATAATACCCATCCAACCCGAGAAAACTGGGGCTCTCAATAGCTGAAGACGGTCTGGGCCAACTCTGCACTGCCTCCACCTTCTTCGGATCTACCTTGATCCCATCCGAAGACACCACGTGGCCTAAGAATACCACAGAATCAAGCCAAAATTCACACTTAGAAAACTTGGCATACAACTTATTCTCCCTCAATGTCTGAAGCACGGTCCTCAAGTGCTGCTCATGGTCCTCCTGGGACCTAGAATATACCAGAATGTCATCAATGAACACAATGACGAAAGTATCAAGATAAGGCTGAAATATGCTGTGCATCAGGTGCATGAAGGCTGCTGGGGCGTTGGTCAGCCCGAATGACATAACAAGGAACTCATAGTGGCCATATCTGGTCCTGAAGGCAGTCTTCGGGATATCCGATTCCCGAATCTTCAACTGATGATAACCATAACGTAGATCAATCTTGGAGAACACCCTAGCACCCTGCAACTGGTCAAATAGATCATCAATGCGAGGCAATGGGTACCTGTTCTTTACTATCACCCTATTCAACTGTCGGTAGTCAATGCACATAGAATCCCTTTTCAAGCAACTCCTGTAACTGTTCCTTCAACTTAGGAGGAGCCATGTGATAAGGAGGAATGAAATGGGTTGAGTGCCCGACAACAAGTCAATGTCGAAATCAATGTCTCTATCAGGTGACATACCCGGAAGATCAGCTGGAAATACATCAGAATAGTCTCTGACAACTGGAACTGACTCCACTATAGGGGTCTCAGTACTAACATCTCTCACATAAGCCAAATATACATCACAGCCCTTCCCAACCATCCGCTGAGCCTTAAGAAAAGAAATGACTCGGCGGGGAGTATACTCCAAGGAACCTCTTCACTCTAACCTCGGAGATCCTGGAATAGCCAGCGTCACAGTCTTGGCGTGACAATCAAGAATAGCATAATAGGGAGACAGCCAGTCCATACCCAATATAACATCGAAATCTACCATACTGAGTAGTAACAAATCAGCTCTGGTATCAAAACCACTGATAGTAATCAAACATGACCGATATACGCGGTCCACAATAAGAGAATCTCCCACCGAAGTAGAAACATAAACAGGGGAACTCAAAGAGTCCCGGGCTATCCCCAGATGTGAAGAAAAATAGGAAGACACATATGAATATGTAGATACTGGGTCAAATAATACCGATGCATCCCTATGACAAACGGGAACAATACCTGTAATGACAGAGTCTGAAGCAATGGCCTCGGACCGGGACGGAAGAGCATAGTACCTGGCCTGGCCTCCCCCTCTAGGGCGACCTCGACCTCCCTGACCTCCACCTCGAGCTGTCTGAGGTGGTGGCGTAGCAGCTGGGGCTGGAAGAATAGCTGGAGGAACTGGAGGAAGGCGTGGAGCCTGATAAATCTGAGGGGTGCACCCTGATAAGTCTGAGGTGGTGCGCCCCTCCTTGCTTTGGGGCAATCCTTGATCATATGCCGAGGGTCACCACACCTAAAACAACCCCTCTGAGGATTCAATGGCTGCTGCTGACTCTGAACTGGCCTGCTGGACTGGCTAGTGATAGCACCTCGAGTTGTAGGCACCTGAGATACCAGTGGTGCATAATAAGGCTCCTAAGGTCTAAGAGGAGCTGGAATACCGCTGGTTGCTGGAAGAGCTGAATGAATGGGGCGGCTCACAAAACCCCTACCATGGCGTGCTGCAGGTGCAGGTGCAGGTGCAGGTGCAGGAACTCCTAAAAACGACCCGTCTCTAGAGACCTCTTGGCCTCCCTCTCCTCTCTGTTCCGGGCCAACATACTCTCAATCCTCCTAACAATGCTCATGGCCTGCTGGTAAGTAATATCTGTCTCCATCTCTCTGTACATGCTATTACAAATGCTGGGATAGAGCCCCTCAATAAAACGGCGGACTCTCTCTCTGATCGTAGAAACCAAAGCTGGTGCATGTCGTGCCAAGTCACTGAACCGGACTGCAAACTCTGACACGGTCATGGTACCCTGGCGTAGCTGCTCAAAGTCTACACGCCAAGCATCCCTGAGACTCTGAGGGACAAACTCGAGAAAAAAATATCTCTGAAAACTGAGCCCAAGTAAGTGAGGCTGCCTCGTCTGGACTACTAAGCTCAAATGCACGCCACCACTGATAAGTTGCTCCTCTCAGCTGGAAAGTAGTGAAAGAGAACCCACTTGTCTCCACAATACCCATGGTGCGAAGGATATAATGACACTCTTCAAGAAAACCCAGAGCGTCATCTAAAGCCAATCCGCTGAAATCAGGTGGGTGGTACTTCTTGTACCTCTCAAGATGGAGCTGATCAGACTCAGATACAGCTGCTCTGGCCTCAGACTGAACTGGAGTTGCAAGAGGCATGGGATATACTCTAGAACCTGCCTCATATGAACCCTCTGCTCAGGAGTACGGGCTGCGGGAGTCTGTGTCCCTCCCCCGGCCTGGGATGTAGCTGGGGCTATCGGAAGTAGTCCCGCCTAAGACAGAGTACTGAAAGCACTCATGAACTGGGTCAAAGTCTCCTAGAGGTCTGGAGTGACAGTAGGGAACTCCTGTGCCCCTCCAACTGTAGCTGTTGGGGGCTCCTCTGCCTCTGCTCTGGCCAGTGCTCGGGCTGCACCACGTACTCGTCCTCTACCTCGAACCCTGCCTCTAGTGGCTCTGGCTGGGGGCTCGGGTGCCTGATCGTCAGTACGTTCGGTGCGAGTGCGAACCATCTGTAAACAAGAATAGAATAGAATTTAAGAATTTTGGTAACAATAACCAGCACGAGAAGAGATTCCAAGAAGTATGATTGTTCCTAACAGTTACATAGCCTCTCGAAGATAGATACAGACGTCTCCGCACCGATCCGCGAGACTCTAATAAACCGGCTTGTGATGTTGTGACTCCTATGAACCTAGACGCTCTGATACCAACTTGTCACGACCCAATTTACCATCTGAAAGGTATCATGACGGCACCTAGTCTCTATGACTAGGTAAGCCTAGAATTTGCGAAAAATAACAGAATCAATAAAATAAAGACAGAAAGGATATCAACTAGATATAACGTAGTTGCTCAACATATACAGTTTTTACGTTCCAAAACCCGGAACGTCACCAACATCACAAGCTAAACTCTATGGTTCAATATACAAAACTGGAAATGAAAGTGTAGTCTCATATACGAACTATAACTATGCTAAAATAGGAGGGGGACTCAGAAGATCTGCGGACGCTGCAGAAATACCTCAAAGTCTCCCAAAGATCTGCTACTCTACTGACTCCGGAACGGTGCGCTGGTACCTGGATCTGCACATGGGAAAAACATGCGCAGAAGGGCGTAAGTACTCCACATTCGGTACCCAGTAACTGCCAAGTCCAACACCAGTCAAGTAGTGACGAGGTCAGGTTGCGGCTCTTCTGAGTTTGCAAAAATAAACAGATATAATTAACCATTAAGTAAAACAGTAATTATTAACGGGAAGTAAAGTGAACCGGAAAGAACAAAATAATAAATCTCAACTCCGCACAGCATATAAATCAGTAGATAGTCGTGCAATGCAATACAAGGGAAAGTCTCAGATCTCGGCCCGCAGTCCCAATGTAAATATGCAATGCAAGGGGAAATCTTAGGTCTCGGCCCGCAGTCCCAATGTAAGTATGCGATGCGATGCAGGGGAAAGTCTCAGGTCTCAGCCCGTAGTCCCAATGTAAATATGAAATACAATGCAAGGGAAAGTCTCAGGTCATAGCCCGCAGTCCCAATGTAAGTATGCGATGCGATGCAGGGGAAAGTCTCAGGTCTCAGCCCGTAGTCCCAATGTAAATATGAAATACAATGCAAGGGAAAGTCTCAGGTCATAGCCCGCAGTCCCAATTTAAATATGTAATGCGAGATGTATATAAGATATAGCGTAATTCAAAAGTTTAGGAAAACAGTTGGCAAATATAGAGGAAGGTACTTAACCCAGTTTCAAATAATAGTAACGAGTGTAAAATCAGGTAAGATCGTTGGACTTGATAAAATCTTAAGTCGCTACTCAGTTAAACCAACAATAGAAATAATAGGAATTTAAGATGAAGTATGTCATAGAAGGAAACAATGCAATTAGTGAATATCCCGTGCACGTGCTCATCACCTCACGTACACGGGGGTTTTATGTCAAAAATTAGTTATAAATGCCCAAGGGAATTCCCCAACACAGAGTTAGGCAAGCCACTTACCTCGACTGTGCTAATCAACCAATAATCACGCTCTTACCACAAGTATACAACTCCGGGTGGCCTAAATCTATTCAATTCGATTTCATAATACGAATATCAATTCAAGAAATCAAAATAACTAATTAATTCGAAGCTAACACGCGAAATTAGGAATTTTGACCAAAACGCCCCTCGGGCCCACATCTCGGAATCGGGTAAAAGTTATATTTTTCGGACACCCATTCACTCACGAACTCACTCGACAAGAACCATCGAAATCCGATGTCAAAAACCCCCCTAAATTCTCAGAATTTCGGTTGGGGAAGTTTCATCAAGTTCCCATGGTTTTTCCTCCATTTTTGTTAATTAAACTAAAGAAAACAACGGGGATTAATGGTCTAACAATGAATTAGGATTAGAAAACGTTACCTATGATCCTTCTCTTCAAAACCCACTGAAAATCGCCAATTCCCGAGCTCTCAAATGATTTTAGACTTATGAGATTCAAACCCTCGAATTTTTGGAATAAACACACAGGGATCTCGCACCTGCGGTCCCTTTCACCGCACCTGCAGAAAAAGCATCGCAGGTGCGGAATTGACTTAAGTCCACTGGGGCAGCACCTGCGGTTGTTTGGTCGCGCCTGCGGTTCCGACCTATGGAACCCAGTTCGCATATGCGACCACTGGTCAACCCCCTCACCATCGCACCTGTGACCAGCGCTATCGCGCCTGCGTGTCCGCACCTGCGGAAAAACCTTCGCAGGTGCGAAACACTAGAAGAAAGCATGGTTCAGCAATTTGATAAGTTCTAAATGCTCCCGTTAAGCATCCGAAACAACCCCGAGGCCCCTGGGACCTCAACCAAAACGACCAACTGACCCTAATACCTTATTCGAACTTGGTCGAGCCTTAAAAACATGTCTCATAACATCAAAATCATCGATTATGCATAGATTCAAGCCTAAGAACTAAGGAAAATTCTAGAATTCACATCCAACGCCGAAACACGTCTAAACTCATCCGAATGACCTCAAATTTTGCACACAGGTCATAAAGACTTACGGACCTGCTGCCGCTTCCGAAAATCCATTCCGAGTCCGATATCAAAATCTCACCTATCGGCCGAATTAGCCGAATTTCTAACTTTCGCCAATTCAATCCTAAATCCACAACCGACCTCGGAAATATATTCCGAGTACGCTCCTAACCCCGAAATCACCCAACGGAGCTAACGGAGTCGACGGAATTCCGTTCTGAATTCGTCTTCACACAGCTCTAGCTACGGCCAGATTTCTAAAGCTAAATTCCACATTTATGGACTATGTGTCCAAAATCACCTCGGATTTCATCACTCAACACACCGAGAGATTCCAATAACATGAAAAGACATGGAAGAAGCGGTAAATAGGGTATCGGGGCGCAAATTCTTAAAACGACCGGTCGGGTCGTTAAAATGGGGGGTCTAAACCCTAGAGTGAAAGGTTACGTATAAACAAAAGAATATCCCGTCTTGTAAGACGTTATTCTTTGATTGTTGTTCGGAATATAGACAGGAAAGTCAGACCTCCAAAAGCACTCCCAACGAACAAGAGAAATCTGACCCTCAATTATAAGGGTTGAATATCTTTCGACACTTTCAAGAGAAGAAGATTGGTATACAAGAACTTGACTATCCCTAGCAAAAACAAACTCAGCAGGAAAAATTTCATCGACTCCAGGTTCACGAAGGCGTTCGCCTCTACCTCTAGACAAAGACCGAGAAACCCTAAACCTTGGACAAATTAGAGATCTAGTTGAAGAAGAAGGGACTATCTGATGAGAAGAGGATCCCCTCGAAGGAGTGGATCCTAGACGTCTAAGTCTACCACCCCTCCGACTCCTAGTCAGAGCAGAAGATGGCGTTAAACTTTCAATATCAATTACTCCTTGAGGTTGGTTTGAAAAAGACATGTTTGCAAAGGCAAGAAGAAAGTTCTTTACAAAAGACAGAGTTAGAAAAGTGTTTCGTGGAAGCAAAGAAAAGAAGAAAGGTATTTATACTTGAGGACAACCGTCAAACATAGAAGAAAAAAGAAAAATAATGATGAAAATTCATAATTGAATATGCCACTTCGGGACTGACACAGCCGCAAAAGGCCCTAAAAGGTGCCGAGTAAATGCAGAACCAATCCGAAAAGGACACGTGGTACGAGCATTAAATAGAAGTGACGAACGACGCCTATGGTGCAGAGAAGGATACAATGATTCGAGGAATATGCGGCGGCAAAATATTCCCGCCATAAATGAATATCCAGTTACCAAATATTAATCGTTAAATATATGGTAAGTGGGGGGACCATCTGTATTGGTAAAAAAGAGTTTCATACATAAGCCAGCTTTTGACAACTCAGCCAGTCACGTGGACACAGGAAAACGCGACAGCTGGATGTGGTCCTTTGAAGAGGTACGGTACAAAGAGGCATGGTTCAGTAAACCCTTGAACTTATCAACCACGGGAAACTCAACTTGATCAAAACAGGAGAGAGACACGGTCAGAATGAATCTAGACAAAGCTACGGGCAGATTCAAAGACCCACAATTGATTACTCGAACGTTATGTAACCGTACCCTAATTACCATTATCATTTGTAACGCCTCATTAATTTCATAATTAGTCATTAATGAGCAACCATAGCAAGAGTTGTACGTTATAAGAATCTCCTTTAAGGGAGGGGAATACAGCTTGTAAAGGCATCTGATTCTCGAATATAATTGACTTCGATTTTTTATATTTCTGGAATATTGTCTATTATTCATTTTTTCCATTTCCTTGATTATCAGTAACCCGTATTCATCTTAAAAATAAGCTTTAGTCAAAGGGTCTAATTCTTTAGTTAAACAACAATACGCTGGGTTGATCCCTTTTATGTCTACCATGGTCCACCAATGGTAGTCTTGCACTCCGTGAGTACCTGCAACAGTTGTTGTGCCTACACATCTAACAAACTAGATGAGATAATAATAGGTAATGTGGAGTTAGGTCCTAGGAATGCTTACCTGAGATGGGCGGGCAATGGCTTCAACTCCAGCTTTGGTGGTTCTTCTATGGATTACTTAGCTAGAGGAGTTTCTCTTTTTTCTAAGTGTAGGGGCTCAACTTCAAGTGATCTCTTCCAAAAGCCTTTGCCCTCAAGAGCCAGCACCCATCTTGCCAATTCTTCCCCATTCACCTCATCTAAATTCATAAAATATATAGCAAGAGGAACCTCAATAGTCAAGGTCTCATCATCCTCTTCTAGGATTACATTCACGTCATCCATAAGAGAACAATTGGCGAATTCACTTGGTCGCCTCATAGATTTCTGCACGTTGAATGTTATCTCCTCATCGTTCAACCACATCTTGAGCTCCCCAGTTTCACAATCAATGTGAGCTCGCCCTGTGGCCAAGAACGGCCTTCCCAAAATTATGGGAATTTCTTCATCCACCCTACAGTCAAGAATTACAAAATCTGCAGGGAACACAAATTTCCCTACCTGCACCAGCACGTCATCCAGAATACCTGAGGGTCTTTTCATAGTTCTGCCGGCCAATTAAAAAAAATGTCGGTTTAGCTCTTCCAACCCCTAACCTCTTGTAGATAGCCAGGGGCATAAGATTAATGCTGGCCCCAAATCACAGAGTGCTTTGGCAAAGGAAAAGTTACCAATAGTGCAGGGAATTGTGAAACTCCTTGGGTCGGACAACTTTTCAGCAACTGGTCTAGCCACCACAACACTGCAGGTCTAAGTTAGAGCCACTGTGGCCAAGTCTTGGAAGTCGAATTTTCGGGACATCAAGTCCTTCATCATTTTTGCATAACCAGGCATCTCCTTCAAAGCATCAATCAATGGAATATTTACCTGAATCTGTTTCAACATCTCCAAGAACTTCTTGTATTGCTCACCTTTCTAGTACTTGGCCAGCCTCTGTGGGAATGGTTCTAGAGGTCTCTTTTTCCCAATGATTTGGGTTTTCTCTTTGTCAGACACTACCTCTACTACCGGCTCCTGGGCTATCTCAGCTTCTTTCTTAGCCTCAATCTGTGTGTTGGTGTCTTTCTTGGCAGGCTGCACTGTCACCTCTGTCAGTCTTGCTGAATCATCTAGCTCAATGGGCACTGACACAAGTGTCTCGTCATGTCTGCTTTCTCGAGCCCTCTTTTGCTACAAGTCTATGTCTCTTCCGTTACGTAAACCCACAACCATCAACTGCTTTGGGCCCTGATCTTTTGGATTTACCTGAGTGTCTGCAGGTAATGTCCCATGAGGACGATTATTAAATGACATCGAAATCTGACCAAATTGCACTTCAATGTTCTTTATGGCTGACTCATGTCCATATACTCTTTCAGTCACTTTTGCATTTGACCCAATAACCTGCTGCATCATTGCCTCGAGTTTAGCAAACCTATCTTCCCGTCTCCCACCATGTTGCTGCTGAGGAGGATGATAACCCTGCTACTGATTTTGGTTGTTGTAACCCAGTGGCCTTTGGTAGGGCGCCATATTACCGTGAGGTTGCATGGATCCCATATTTCCATTATTGTGCTACGAATGGATTGGCCTGTATGGCTGATTCTGCTGGCCCCAATTCTGACCACCCTATCTCTATCCCCCATAATTAGACACATAATTCATGTTCTCAGGGTAGTGATAGTAATCGCTTTCAGCATTCCACCGGCTACCACTTGGCTGACTAATGCAAGATGTGCATAAGCCCCCATTGGTTGTATCTACAATGTGCACCTGCTGCTTTTGCCCTGACTCTTCCACATTTTTGGTGAGTATGCTTATTTGTGGCATTAAGGTGGCCATATTTTCAGCAAGAGTGTTGGCTGGATCCAAGGCCACTGAATGAACTACTGGAGTGATAGGTGCAATCCTGGTTGTCCACGCCGAATTCTGTGACATATTGTCAAGCAGGATCTGGCTTCTCTCCATGATTTGCTCAAGAATGCTCCACCAGCTGAAGCATCAACATTAGTCTTCACGCTATCTGCCAGACCCATGTAAAACCGTTGCCCCAACATCTGCTCTGGAATACTATGGTGCGGACATATAACCAACATCCCTTTGAATCGTTCCCATGTTTCTTACAATGTTTCCGTTGGTTTCTATCTTAAGCTCAAAATTTCATCAATTTGCTGAGCAGTCTTGTTGGGTGGATGAAACTTGTTCACCAATTGTTTGACTAACTCCTCCCATGTATTGATGGAATTGATAGGGAGTGAATTTATCCAAGTCTGGGCTGCTCCTGTAACTGGGAATGGAAACAACAACAGCTTTATTGCTTCCTGAGTCATATTGGGCTGCCTTTGAGTTTTGCAGATTGACAGAAAATTCTTCAAGTGTTGTTGATCACGCCCAACTATGCCTTATAAAAAGGACTAAGCAGTCGTTGCAAATATAATCCGGGTATTTATCTCAAAGTCGAATCCCACAGGGAATTAACCTATTAATTACTTTTGCCAAACTTACTAAATTCTCCGTAATCAACTTCTCAGATGTTTTGAAAAACAATTGGTGATATTTCTACTATTTATGACTGAATAAGATTAATCAAACTAAGACTGAGTTATAAACAAATAAGAGAAGGGTCTAAGGTTGTTATTTTCCCTATTGATGGACTCCCTTCCTATTATGTGTCATATAGATTTGCCTAATCTTCTCTATCGATCATGAGCACTCTTACTACCGTAACTCTCTCCCGAGTAATTACGACAATTTACTAGACGCACTCTCTCGAGTTACGCTAGCTGGCTTTTATTACAACTTACTTAGATCGCACCCAAGGTTTCGTTATCCCTAATCCCACATTTAAACCATCGGTTATTGATTCCTCATATACTTTGGGAGTGGTACGTTCAACAACAACCTAAATATGCACTCTCTCCCAAGTAATACATACTAAATAGGCACAGCTAATTGAGGGCCCTTCAATTAACTACAACAGAAATGTAGTTGAACAAATAGAGATTAAACTGGGCAAACTATATTAACACAACAAGAAGTTCATCCTTCAACAGGTTCCATCAAAACTCTAGACTAAATAAATGAGCTACTCATAATTGTTTTCATAATAACAACCATAAAATTCATCATGAATGATAAAAACAAAAGAAGAAAGGTAGAACTCGATGTCGAATTATCCTCCTTCCCTCTTGCCTCTTCTTGCCTTGAACAAAACTATAAAAACCTTGATATCCTCTATTTGGGCGAGCTGGAGCTTTTATAGGTTAACTGGAATTACTCCCGATCTTCCAAAATTGCATCCTGGAGTTACCGCATTCTGGACGGACTAGCGCGGCCGCGCTCGAACCACGCTAGTGGCCGCGCTAAATACAATATACACTGTCCCGTTCCTTCTAGACTAGGACGGCCGCGCTCGTGACCGCGCTTGGGTCGCGCTAATAGGCATCAACACTGCCCCGTTTCTTCTGCTCTTAGCATGGTCGCGCTAAGTCCGCGCTTGGCCCACGTTAGGGTGGAACAACCATTCATCTCTTTTTTCCTTTCTTCCTTCACACGCACTAAACTCCGAGGGTCTTTCCTTGCTTTAATTTAGCTAGGGAAGTCATTTTCTAGGGAAGTCATTTTCTTCCAATTTCAGGAAAATGTGATATCTAGGAAAATATTTTCCAAACTATTTTGTGCAATCAAACAGAGGAAAATGGGAAAATATTTTCCCGAAAATGTTTTCCGTCATACAAAACACACCCTATGTTCTATCATCAGCTGATTTTGTGTTACGAACTCAACATAGAACTTTATTTTTGTTTCCTCCTTTATTATGCATATCGTAGGAGAGGGAGTTTTAAGTACCTTGGGTCTATTATTCAAGGGGA
Source organism: Nicotiana knightiana (assembly GCA_005239525.1). Classification (NCBI taxonomy): domain Eukaryota; kingdom Viridiplantae; phylum Streptophyta; class Magnoliopsida; order Solanales; family Solanaceae; genus Nicotiana; species Nicotiana knightiana. The sequence goes on from ML375838.1 coordinate 68,604, forward strand.
TAGGGAGATTGATGAATATGTCACACATCGTATTGGGGCGAGATGGATGAAATGGAAACTCGTTTCCGGTGTTTTGTATGACAAGAAGGTGCCACCGAAACTTAAGGGTAAGTTCTACAAATTGGTGTTCAGACCAATGATGTTGTATGGAGCTTAGTGTTGGCCAGTCAAGAACACTCATGTCTAGAAGATGAAGGTAGCAGAGATGAGGATGTTGAGATGAATGTGCGGGCACACCGGATTAGATAGGATCAGAAATGAGGTTATTCGCGACAAGGTAGGTGTGGCACCTATTGAGGACAAGATACGGGAAACGCGGCTTAGGTGATTTGGTCATGTGAGGAGGAGGAGCACAGACGCCCCAGTGAGGAGTTGGGAGAGGTTGACATTGGAGGGCCTACAGAGAGGTAGAGGTAGGCCAAAGAAGAGGTGGGGAGATTTGATTAGGCAAGACATGTCGCAACTTCAGCTGACAGAGGACATGAACCTTGATAGGAAGGTATGGAGGTCAATGATTAGGGTAGTAGAGTAGGTAGTCTAGATTGTTCATAACAGTAGTATTGGCACGCAGTCTCGCTTTCTGTTGGTAGTAGGTTTTTATGATTAACCGTTGTTTTCTTTCATTGTTGATCACCTTACTATCTGGTTGTGTTTATTCTGCTTTTATATGACCTTTTGGTACTGTCCTTTCTTGTCTATATTTTCATTAATGTGGTGCTTATGCTTTCCTGAGCCGAGGGTCTATTGGAAACAACCTCTCTATCCTCACAAGGTAGGAGTAAGGTCTGCGTACACAATACCCTCCCCATACCCCACGGTGTGGATAACACTGGGTATGTTGTTGTTGTTGTCTTCTTTATTATGTACAAGCACAACAATAAGACAAGTGAAGCTTCATCTTTATATTTTTTATTTTACCATCCACTTTTCATTGTTTGTTAGATATAATACATTCATTAATTTTTGCAATTCCAAGTGTAAGATCTTTGGTGTAAATGTGCAATCAAAGTTCTTAAGATGATTTCGTTGGGATTTTTTTTTTTTTTTAATTTAATCCTGTAGCTGCTATAGCTAGTTGTGTTCTTGAAATGAATGATATTTGTTGAATTTCAAATGGGAAGAGACGTGAGAAAATTGAGAGGAGAAGAGTAGTTATAAATGGACCGAGAGACTCAGTTGATGCAGTTGAAGGCTCAGATGGCAGACCGTGAGGCAGACTATAAGGCGCTGATGCAGGAAGTGTGTGAGAATAACCTGTTGATACCTTGAAAGGCTGCATTAATGAGTCATAAGGCACATATTCAGATTCAGGAGCAGATTATGGAGATTCAGGACCAGATTATCGAGATTCTGAAACAGATTATTGAGATTCAGTACCAGATTATCGAGACAGTTAGCACAGGCTGCATTTTTCCTCTTTCCAGTTATATAAAAAGAGGAGACACTTTAGTTTTTGTTTTTAAATTATCAGTAGTAGAAAAATGAAGAAAAATTGTGGTATTTGACATTTGAGTTTTACTTTGATATTTGACATTTGAACCTTGTCCAATCTCTAATTCATGTTTTCAGCTTGTTCGCACATATGTCACTACTGGTATTTATCTCCAATTCGTGAAGCATTTCAGTTGATATGAATATCAAAGAGAGTGGGATGGTAGTTGACAATGGACTTGATTTCTTTAAAAAGGTAAAAGCTATGTCTGAACTCCAATTCTGGAAATAATACAAGGATACAATGGTAGAGGATGGAATGGCCGAACTCTAATTATGCAATGTAGAGGACTTGATTTCATCAGTGATTGGTCTTGCAAGTTTCAAACTTACGTTAATCTTACCTTCACGTTCCAATGTTTAGACTGTTGGAGACACTTTTGTTTATCGACTTGCAACAAACTCATCTTTATATAAGATAAAAGAAAGTTGAATAATAAGACATAGTATTCTTCTTTGTTTTAGTTTACCACACATAACAAAGCCAAAGTTTTGGAATGACTGATCTCTTCACAGATAATTACAGATTAACTTAACAAGAAACACAGGTTGTTAACAAACGTTTTACAATGCTCTACTTATCTTCAGAAACTTAATTTCGCAGCATGTTCTAACCTTCTCTTCAAACACATAATTTATACATTATCTTGCCTCTAAAGATATCAATTAAAGGAACAGTTCAATCTAACTTAAACTCTTAAAACAAATGTCAATTATTCTAAAGTAACAGAAAACAAAATCCAGGAAAACATGGCAGAGCCTAGCCAAAAAAAAGAATCTGTAGTTCCATACATTATCAGTAGATAAACTCCAGAAGAAAATACTGACAGTAAATTGAGTGCACCGCGAAGAAAGAGGCTCCATCTTCCACATGTGGGAGTAGTTTCACAAATTTATCTTTTGCAACAGCTAGTAGCTAACCTCCATCATGGTTGAAGTGCAAACATTTCAGAGGTATTCAATCATGGAGAAGCAGCAAAAAAACCAAGAAATGTGGAGAAATTGTACAAACTCACATCAGGCAAAGCTACGGTTTGCATCTACATTAACTTCTACTTCTGACTTAAAACCATCATTATCTGCTA
>ML375839.1:0-52119 GCA_005239525.1 Nicotiana knightiana
TCGAGACCAAATATCCCAAGACGATTCCCTCTTGTACCATGAAGTGGCACTTCTCCCAATTCAAAACTAGGTTCGTTTCGATACACTTTTTTAGGACACGGTTAATATTTTCTAGCCATTCATCAAACGAATTTCCCACCAGTGAGAATTCATCCATGAAGACCTCCATAATATCCTCCACCATGTCTGTGAAAATGGCCTTCATGCACCTTTGGAATGTTGCAGGTGCATTGCAGAGGCCAAATGGAATTCTTGTCAAAGCAAATATCCCATATGGGCATTTGAAAGAGGTATTTTCCCTCTCATCTGGGGCAATAGAAATATTGTTGTGCCCCGAGTACCCGTCAAGGAGGCAGAAGTGAGATTTCCCTACTAACCGGTCGAGCATCTGATCTATGAAGGGAAGTGGGAAATGGTCTTTGCGGGTGGCAAGGTTCAGCTTTCTGTAATCCATGCATGTTCTCCAACCCGTAATAGTTCTAGTGGGTATTAGCTCATTTTTATTATTTCTTACGACTGTCATACCACCCTTCTTTGGTACATACTGTACTGGGCTAACTCACCTACTATCGGAGATAGGGAAAATGATTGCCGCATCTAACCACTTTATCACTTCTTTCTTTTCCACTTCCTTCATATTTGGGTTCAACAGTCTTTGGTGTTCCCTATAAAGTCTGTGTCCCTCTTCCAAGATAATTTTATGCATGCAATAAGCTGGGTTGATCCCCCTGATGTTTGCCATCGTCCAGCCAATGGCAATTTTGCATTCAGAAAGTACTTGTAACAATTGTTGTTCCTGCACATCTAGCAACCTAGATGATATAATAACCGGTAATGTAGAGTTAGGTCTAAGAAACGCATAACTTGGGTGGTACATCAACTGATGGCTTGGCTGGTGGGCTCAGTTTTCCAAGTGTAATGGTTAAATTTCAAGAGCCCTCGCCCATGTCCCTTATCTTTCCAATGCTAATACCCATTCTGCTAGTTCCTCACCGTTCATATCATCTAAGTTCATCAAACATGCAGCCAAAGGATCCCCAACAGTTAAGGCTGCATCATCTTCTTCCACTATCACATTCACGACATCAATGAGAGAGCAGTTAGCGAACTCACTTGGTCGCCTAATAGACTTCTGCACGTTGAATGTGATTTCTTCATGATTGAGCCTCATCTTAAGCTCACCAGTCTCACAATGGATGAGAGCTCTACCTGTTGCCAAAAATGGCCTTCCCAATATTATGCGAATTTCCTCATCTACTCGGCAGTCTAGGATCAAAAATTCAGCAGGGAATACAAATTTTCCCACTTGCACTAACGCATTGTCCAAAATACCCGACGGTCTCTTTACCGTTCTATCAGTAAGTTGCACCAGCATAGAAGTAGACCGGGCTCTACTAATCCCCAGTCTTTTATATATGGCCAGTGGCATCAGATTAATGTTGGCTCCCAAGTCACATAGGGCTTTGGCGAAAGAAAAGTTGCCAATGGTACAAGGAATTGTAAAACTCCTTGGATCATCCAACTTTTCAGCAATAGGACGTGTCACCACCGCACTACAAGTCTGGGTGAGAGTGACAGTAGCCAGGTCTTGGAAGTCCAATTTTTTGGACATCAATTTCTTCATCATTTTAGCATAGTCAGGCATTTCCTTCAATGCATCAATCAATGGGATATTCACCTGTATCTGCTTTAGCATGTCCAGAATTTCTTATACTGCTCATCCATCTGATATTTTTCTAGCCTTTGAGGGAATGGAGCTGGTGCTCCTTTCTTTTCTGTTATTTGTTCTTTTTCCTTTTCCACCACCACCTCAACTGCTGGCTCTGGGATTTCCTCAAGTTCTTTCTTAGCTTCACCTTGCTTATTAACTTCTCATTCCGCTGGCTGCACTGTGCCCTTAATCAATGGGATTGAGTCATCAATTTCCTTAGATATCTGCACCAATGTGTTTGTCTGTCTACTTTCATGCCTCCTTTCTTGTTCTAGGTCCAGATCTCTGCCATTGCAGAGAGTCACTACCATTAACTATTTTGGGCCATGGTCCCTTGGATTCACCTGAGTATCAGCAGGTAAAGTTCCGTGAGGACGATTATAAACTGCATTTGAAATCTGCCCCAGCTGCATTTCGATATTTTTAATAGCTGAGTCATGGGCATCTACTCTTTCGTTGATCTTTGCATTTGACCCAATAACCTGCTGCATCATAGCTTCTAACCTGGAGAACCCATCTTCCTGCTTTCCCCCCTGTTGTTGTTGAGGAGGGTAGTATGATTGTTGTTCATTCTGATGGTTATAACCATGCGACCTCTAATATGGTGCTGCATTGCCTTGTGGTCTCATGGCACCCACATTTCCACTATTCTGCTGTTGGTGAGGTGGTCTATATGGTTGAACTTGTTGACCCCAGTTCTGCCCCCCTTGTCTCTGACGTTCATAATTTGACACATAATTAATATTTTATGGATAAGAGGGTTATCACATTCTGCATTCCAGTGGTTACCAAGTGGTTGACTAATGCATGATGTGCATAAGCCCCCATTGGTTGTGTCTTACAATGTGTACTTGTTGTTTTTGTCCTGATTCCTCCATCTTCTTTGTAAGTATACTCATATGTGTTATCAAGGTAGAAGCGTTCTCTGCAATAGTATTAGATGGATTAAATGGCATTGAGTGAACTACATGAGTAATTGGTGCATTCCTTGTTGTCCATCATGAATTATGTGCCATTTTATCGAGTAAGATTTGACTTTATCTCCACGTTTTGCTCAAGAATGCTCCACCAGCCGAAGCATCAACATTTACTTTAACAGTATCATCCAAACCCATATAAAAATGCTGCCCAAACATTTGCTCTGGAATACCATGATGTGGATAGATAACCAGCATCCCCTTAAATCGTTCCCATGTTTCTTGCAAGGTTTCAACTGGTTTCCGTCTGAAGCTCAAGATTTCATCGATTTGTTGGGCTGTCTTGTTAGGTGGATGAAACTTGTTCACGAACTGCTTAACTAACTCCTCCCATGTGGTAATGGAATTGAAGGGGAGTGAGTATAGCCAAGTCTAGGCAACGGCAGTCACTGAGAAAGGAAACAACAACAGTTTTATTGCCTCCTGAGTGACGTTTGGCTGCCTTTGTGTTTTGCAAATTGACAGGAAGTTTTTCAAATGCTGCTGGGGGTCTTCGATGTAATACCCTGAGAATAGTCCCTCGTTCTGCAATAAGTGCAGCATATTATGTGTTATCTGGAAGGACTCGGCTTGTATCTGAGGGACTAGTATCGCAACGGCCAAATTCTTAAGTGTGGGTTGTGCCCAGTCATATAAAGGAGCTTCTGCCCCTATTTGAGCGACTGGGTCTACCACATCATCCCCATTATTGTTCCTATTGTTTGGATCTTCCATGTTGGGTTCAATTTGTTCAATTAGTGGTTGATGTTTGCTTTTTCGGTTGGTCCGATTTAGGGCATTGAAAACATTCTCGGGGTCTGAAAAGGCTTCGACTACTTCACCGGTTCTCGATGAGTTTCTAGGAATGCACCTGCAACACGTTAGCAAACGTTAAACTTTCAATGTATAAACGAAAATTTGAAGAAAATTGACTATATTTCAGAATTTTGTATTTCTTCCAACTCAATTGATAACACCATTAAGTCCCCGGCAACGGCGCCAAAATTTGATCACGCTCAACTATGTCTAATAAAAGACTAAACGGGCGTTGCAAATATATTCCGGGGTATTATGCCTAGAGTCGATCCCACGGGGAATTAACGTATCAATCAAGTCTTTAGAATACGAAACTTTTACTCAATCAATTTTCTCAAGACTTTTTGAATATAAATTGGTGATGTTTTGCTAGTTCTACTAACAATAATAATAACTAACGATTACTAACAATGTGTTCTAAACAATTATGATAAAGGTGTAAGGTTAAGGTTTCCCCCATTAGTGAACGTACTTCTCACATATTTCATATAACTTGATTAATTATCTCTATCAATCATGAACACTCTATCTACCATAAATCTCTCTGAAGTAATTATGATAATTTACTAGATGCACCCGCTCAAGTTACGCTAGCTAGATTTCTTTACAGTTCACTTTAGATTGCACCCGAAGTATCGTTATTTCTAATCCAACTTCTAAACCCTTGGTTATGACTTTCGTCTATAGTCTCGGAGTGGTGTTGTTCAATCAATTACCTAAATATGTACTCTCTCTCAAGTAGATACATACTAAATAGGCACAACTAATTGATGGCCATTCAGTTAACTACAACACGAACGTAGTTGAACAAATAGAGATGAACAAGCAACCAAACTATATTAATATCATCATAAGTTTGTCCCCCAACGGGTTCCAGTAAAACGCTAGATTAAGAAAATTAGCTACTCATATTCATATGTATCAAATCTAAAATAACTTGCATAATTGAATTACAGAGTAATGAACTAAGGAGATAAAAATCAGTGTTTATGCTTTGCTGAGTTGTAATCCACAGGCTTTTCTTCACTTTTATGGCATCCTCCTCTTCAAGTTGTGTGTTGGGTCTATTTATATGTTTGGGATAAACCCTAAAAGTGTAGGAGACTTCTATTCCAATCAAGAAACACTTAAAACTCTTCAAAACTTGGATTTGACCGGATCGGGGTGCAGGCGTTACAGGCCAAACGCTTGGATAACGCCTGGCCAGGGCTGGCGTTTGGGCCCTTGCGCATGGATAACGCCAGGCTAGGGCTAGCGTTTGGGCTCTGGCGCATAGATAACGCCAGGCTCTGCCTGGCCTTAAGGCTCAAACGCCCGGCTATAGCCCAGTGCACTCCTCTTCTCCTCTTGAGCATATTTTCGACGTATTTACATCCATTTAGCTCGGCTTCCATCTCCAATTCACCTACACATGAAATAGACTCCATTATACACATAAAAAGTATGTTTTTATCATTAACACACATAAAATGTAAGGCATATAACGTGTTAAACCATGAATTCTAGCCACGCATCAATGGCCTTTTAAAACATTCTGCCCAGCACTAATATTTCCTTCAGTGCAATCCGGGGACCACCCACGCGACCGTGAAGAACAAATTTACTGCCTCCAAATTTTACACATTATGATCACACCATTCCATACGCGACCGCGACGCTTCATCTCCCTGGCCTATGCGATCGCGTACCCATTCACGCGGTGGCGAAGAACAACTGCAACAACCACATGCGCCCCCTTTTTCTTCTACGCGGGCGCACAAGGAACCACGCGACCGACCGACCGCGCTACGCTGGCTGCCCAACCTATGCGATCGCAAGAGTCATCATACGATAACATAGAACAAATTTTCCTGCCTCAAACTTAACTCACGTGATCGCAGATGAACTCACGCGATCACAATGAAGAAACAACTGGTGCTAAAACACCAGAGAAACAGTAGACTCCTTAAGACAAAAAATGCCCGTTTGAGCATTCGAAACACATCCGAGGCCCCTGGTACCTCAACCAATCCTACCAACATACCCCATAACATCATTCAAACTTAGTTGAGCCTTCGAAACAAAAAAAACAATGCAAAAACACCAAAAGTACATCAAATTCAAGCCTATGAACTTTGAAATTTCTAAATTTCGCCAATGATGCCGACACCAACCAAAACACATCCAATTGTCCTGAAATTTGCACACATATCCAAAATGACATTATGAACCTGCTCCAACTTCCGGAATTCCATTCCGACCCCGATAGCCTATTTTTCCATATTGACCAGAAATCACCAAAAACTAACTTTCGCCCATTGAAGCCACTCCCAAGTCCCAAATCACCTAACGAAGCCATCCGAGCCATAAAATACAAATTCCGAGGTTGTTTACCAATAAGTCAACTCCCATTTGACTTTTTCAACTATTAAACTAATTTAAGAGACTAAGTGTCTCAGTTCTCACTACGACCACACCGAAACCGAACCAACCGACCCAACACAATATAAATAGGCTAAGAAACATACGATAAAGCAGAAATAGGGGAAATGGGGCTAATCTAACAGAACGACCTGCCGGGTCATTACAATAATGTACCGAGTACGTAAGGCAATATGCTGAAAGCGAAAACTGAACTTATAATATAATAACTAAAAGTAACTGGGAATTAAAGACAACCTGAAGATATGCTTACATGCTGATACTGGCTCAAATCCATCAATATAGTAAGTAAAATAAGTGTTCGGACTTATAAGGCTCGATATATATAACAGCTATGCCGTAGTAGGCTCACTCATAGGCGCTCGGCCATACTAGGATATGTATCTCGGCCAACTGGGCTCGCTCATAGATGCTTGACCATTGTAGGCTCGATATATAACTTACCATATGATATGAGGTTGCCAAATAGGGGTCTGCCCATCGATTATAGCTCGATGATAGTGAAAATACTATAATACTGTATATATAGATTCTCTGCTCTCTTGACTGCAAAAAGAAATACTCAATTGAATATGAGGGAGGATATTGTAACTTATGAACTAGTAAATGTACATAAATTCAGAAATATGAATTTCTCTTTATGCCTCGTTATCAAACTCATGCAATTACAGGATCATGCCAAAACGAAGAGAGGGCCTAGCCTTAACATACCTTGAGTAGGAAATAATCCGAATGATGTTCTTGGAAACGGTTGCACCGTACTCCCTTAGAATCGCAAAACCTCATGTTGCTTAAGATGTTCATAAACCTCGTTGGAATTTTGTTTCAAGAAACCTCGTTGAATTCATGCTACTAGCGTTGGAATTTTTGTGTGTTTTGATCGTCGAATTCATACTGCTAGCATTGGAATTTTTAACGTCTGATGTTGAAAGCTTATAGGAATTTTTGCAGGAAATTTTTGTTGAAAGCTTAGGAATTGCTAACGTTTGATGTAGTGTTCTTGTATTCAAGACTTTAGAAATGAAATGTCTTTTAAGTATCATACTAAGTTGCCGCCTAATCACAATGACTAAGAGTCATTTGTTTGATGTAGTGGCTTTGCTGCCACGTGGGGGTGGGGTGGGGTGGGGTGGGGATTTTTATCTTATCCAATAATTAATTAATTAAATAGGTAATATCCCACCACTCGGTAATTAACTAATTACCCACATAATTAAGTATTGTCTCAAATTACTTAAAATTCTACTTATTTTGAATACACATTATACATCCTACTATCATGGTCATATGGTACCTTGTATGGTGCTAGTTCTTAAGTATCGGGTATTTTAGCTCGGGCCGTATTTTATCCCAAAATGTCAAACTTTAACAAAAATTTATTTTCTTCGATTTACTCATCCTTTCACCTTCACATATTTATTCATCACTTGTTTGAAATAGCATAATGCTTATAATTTCCAAGTAATCTTGTCCTTGAACTGAGGTTAATTTTCTTACGACAATTTCACGTATAATACTATAGGGTGTAACATCATTCCTCCCTTTGGAACATTCTTCCTCGAATGTTGACTGATGCACTCATCATTCTCATAATCCATAGCTCTTTCGAATACTTTAATATTCTCCTATCAAATTAGGCAATTGATCTTTGAATATATCCAAAGGCCACAACATTCCCCTCTTTAGGCCTCTTTCTTATGCAACGACTTGTGGTCGAAATCCTTCTAATATTGTAACTGTTTCTACCTTCTTTGATGCATCTTATACGATTTCGACATTGTAAGTGAGCCTACGTGACTCTTCTCTCCTTTTTCCTCCAGCTTTAAGCCAATCTATAGGCTTTACCTTGCAAAAATATACAGAGCTTGATGAAATGTCCCTCTGGTCATTTGTAGGTATACTAAAGTTCTTTGCTCGGTATTTATTTTGTTGAAATTATTGTAATATTTCTATTTCATAGAACTGGTTATCTAACCGCGTGATTTTACTGTATCTAGGTAGGTCATATTATACCATAATTGTTACTTCGATTTATCATTGCTGAGCTTCGCTATCAAATTCCAGCGTACTCTTGACGCTTATCCTATATGTGTAAATCTAAGTCCTTTAATGCTTCCACATTACTGTTCATCTTAGGAATGACGACCTAATCACAGCTCATACTTTGTGACTTTTGTCCATCCATTGTGATTTGCCTCAATATTGATCTGCATTATACGTCTGCAAAATCTTTTCTCCTTCTCCCTCATTTTTTTTCTTCAAATCATTATTCAATCGAATGCCAAAACGTAATCTTTTATCTGTCACAATTACACCTTCATTTTATTATCAGGTCAGCATTCCATTTCTTCTAAATGCTACTAGTCATAGACACATTTGAGCTCATTCAGGCTTTACTAAGCTTTATATAATTTAGAGAACCCATCAGTCCTCTCTCATTTTCGTGGGCTTAACCGTGAGGGCTTATCCTTTCTCATCACCTTCTCACTCGTCCTTTCTTATCCTTACTTCTATTTCCTACAATCTTGTCACTCTACCATACTTTATCTTGCAATCCATACATTTCCATTTATACTACTCGCAACCTTCCTTCAACTTCCTTCCACTATATATTTCCTTATGTTGTTCTGGAACATCAAGTGAGACATCACATCATCTCTAACTCTTCCTTTTCTTTCTTAACTAGACCTCTCGATACCTATAAACCATAGGCTGTAAGATATTCCACTGACGATTCCGCTATCATTCCTGGATATTGAATCCTCGCTTCTAGCCTTCTATATAAAGTACGGACTATTCACAACCTTCAGTGTTTGAGTACCTCGTATGTTTTTCACTTTTACCTTACTTACCTTACAATCTCACATCATCACTTATATTTCCTTCATGACCTCCCTTCCATGTAGGTATAATTCACATCCACAACGTGAACTTTTATTATAATACTTGCACCTTTTTACATGCTTCAATGATAGCTTTATACTGACTTATTATGAGGCTGGTATTCGTCTAACTGGACCTCTAATATTAAGAGTGACTCTGCAATGTTCTTAATCACTATGTCCATAACTTTCTGGGTTCAATAATCAAACTTCTGGTTTACATAGTTAATGCTCTTTAGTTTCCTTTTTCCTCTGATTAACCTTTATGTAGGATTAATCTATCTTCTTATATGTGGCTCATGGTGTTAGTTATTACTTTTATCCTTTCATGACACTATGGAACAACCATGATACATTTTATTAACAATTCAATCCTTTATTTATGACCCGGGCACAATTCTTCCTTTTTAACTTATACTGGAACCTTCTACGACTGTATGATGATCAACATATACGCTGCATGGATAATACTCCGAACTATTAAGTACATTTATAATGTAACCAACTCTGGATCACTGCTCGAATAATTCCTTTCGTGCCATCTTAGCTTTCTTTAAATGTAAGCTATTACTTTTCTTTGTCTTTCTGCCACTTGTTGCGTCCATACTTAGCTTATTTTAGTGCCCACACATATTGGAATTTCATACAACTCGTATGATCTTGAATATCACTTCTGATTTTACTCCCCGTTCATTAGCCACGGTAGGTGCCACTCTCTTATGGAGTGCATAAAATGTTGTTTTGACACTGTTGTTATAAGAAAAATTACTCTTTAGGTATTGAGTTTAGGGTGAAGCCTTCTTCCGTATTTTCCTTAGGTAGTCTTTCATTGTAGTACTTAGCGAGGACTCTATGACTCTTGTAAAGCTGTGAGATTATTACATTGTATATTTATCGTACCTCTCGATGTCCTTCCTTGCCTACACTTATTCGTAGTTACTTACCTACATGCCCTTGTGCTTGTGGGGTTGCTTCTTAACTGATATTTTGGATGTCTCCCCAGTGGCACTCTCTTTTATATCCGTGATACTCATATGATTCCTTTAACTACCCCAACTCCGATAAGAATATTTCTCAAGGATTCTTATGTCATATCTGCGAGATTGAACTCCACATGTTGGTGTTCACTATGTTTATTTTACACAATCTTTTGATTTATCTGTAACCTCTTGTCTAGCCATGACTAGACTCTTCCCGAATAAACTACTGACTGCCCGTTGGTCTATTCTAATATCAATACTCCACATAATCTTTCTTGGGTTATTTCGTTTGTCCTAGCTTACATTTTCTGTTGGCTCTTTGTTTATCAATAACATCCCAAGTCAGAACCCTTACTTCCTCTCCTTGGCAGCGTGCTTGCTGAATAAGTGTAATCTCATTCCTTTTTCGTTTTTACCTCATTCTTCCTTTACCATTCCATGATCACTGGAACCACTCAATTCTGAATTCATGGCACATAAATCCGTACCCCCCTCCTTTGGGAATTACTAAGAGTTAGTGTTACGACGATCTACCTATAGATTCTCTACCTCTTCATAATTGGCATCTTTTTCACATCATCGATGACCCTTACTCGCCTTGCGGTAATCCTTCTGTACCAAGGATAACAAAATTCCGTACTCGCGATGGTAACACTTAGTGTAGCTGGCATATACAGTCCCTTAAGCTTAACTTTGCACACATTGCTTTGCTTTTAGGGAAGCGTCTTCTTGAGTGACCATTATCTGAATTCATCGTGGATCTTCTTTTGTTGTCCATTCTATTATTGCCGGAACAAAATATGAAATTCTCATGATGCTGACTATTACCAAATCACTCAATCGCTAATCATTTTTAGTTTATCTTGTTCACCAGTCCATACTTATTTCTATTACTCTAGGGTCTAATCATTCCTCATATTAATCATGTTAGAGTTGCGAACTTATTTCTCGAAATGAGGATGTAATTGTATGGCCTACTCTTTTGTTGTCTTAAGGCCCATCACCTCTAGTTTCTTTCTTCATTTGACTATAGATTCTGTAACACTCTACCGTTGTCATCCATGTATCACATCTCTCACTCATAATTCTTCCTCATCTCTCTCTTCTCATTACTCTGCTAATATTCATGCCTATCCCTTTCTGGTGAAAACTGTAAGGCCCCGTAAATTTTACCTAGAAACCTGGGACTTCGCGAGGTCAAGATTAGATTTATGTGTTTTGATTCGGTCTTTTTGGATTGAACAATATGATTTTGGAGTAAAGGAAAATGTTTTAAAAAGAGTGTGTTTCTGCGGCCGACCACAGAGTGAATCAGGAAGCTGGCCAATTTTGAGGCCAGTTATGCGGTCGAATAATCATTATGCGAACCGCATATTGATCACATAATCGCCCTGATCTTTTTGTGAAGGGAGTTCTGCTGTGCAATATGCAGCCGCGTAACGAGTATGCAGACCGCATAATGGTCACATACATGGTAATCTATTTCATGTTTCGAAGCCCATTTTTACGTCATCATTGCGGACCGCATATCTGTTATGCGATCGCATACCTGTGTTGGGGCACCATTTTTTTCATTTTAAAACCCGACCCTATACCATTAAAATACCCCTTCCTGATTAGTTAGAATCATTTTCTACTACATTTTATAGTGAGAGAGAGAGCTAGATAGTTCTAAGGGGAGGAAGCTAACTAACATCCAAAATCCATCAATTTGTGTTAAATCTTCGAAGAGTATCAAGAAAGCTTTCACATTGCATGTAAGAATCTGAGCTTAACCCAACAATTTTTTAATATCTTCTAAAGATGAGTAACTACTTACATAATTCATGGTCTTGGGGTAAATTGTCTTGCATTCATGGGTGGTGAGGGGGCTTAGGATCAATGTAGGCTAATAATGGCTAAGGGTGGGGAATGGGCTGGTATAATATACCATAAAAGAGCGACCAGACCTTAATGAACACATGTTATATGATAAAATGCTCATAGTGAGCTAGAAATTATGATTGATTTCCTAATCTTGGTTCTATTTGTCACCTTACCAAATAGATTTAGATTGCTACGAGTTCTTGATAATTGTAGATCCTAAATAAGCGCAATTGAGGTATGTATGGCTAAAAAAAACCCTCTTCCTAGATATCGGACCCCGATGGTGCCCATACGATTTGGCGTAAGTTGTGAATCTTTACTGAAGTAGTTGATGACATCGTAATGTGCTTGTGTAGTTGTCTATGTGGACTTGTATTCAAAGGCTCCCCATCATGCTATGATTTTTACTTAATAACATATTGGAGTGGTGGGAAATGTGTTAAATTTCCATAGAAAGTGACAGTCCCTACAGGCCCATGATTCATGTTGTTCTCATCCGTACTTGATGTTTGCACTACACAATTTGCTGATGGAATTGGTAATTATGTGAAATGGGTGGGAAGGAACTTGAATTGTGAGATGCGGCCAAGTGCCAATCATGAATTAATAACTGTGGCCACTAACATTTACCGAATTGAATATGTGCATGAAATGATAGATGAGATGATTGATAAAATTTTAATGTCTTGAGTAAGACGGCCAAGCCGTTCAGACCGATATCGGACACCATGCCGCACACATGGTGGTACTATACTATGAACTAAATTGAAAATGAACCAGGAAATTGTATTATGGATACATGTCTCCAAGGGAGATGACCTAGCCGACCAGGTCGTGATCGGACTCCGTATAAAAGTACGGTGGTAGTGTGGATGGTAAGAGGGTAATGCTAACGATGGCAAAGTTAAATTATATTGATTTCTCTTGATGGCATAAATGATTTCCTATTTTATGATTGAGGTGTTGCCTATGTTCTCGTGATTTAATGATTAACTTTCCTTGCATTTTATTGATTTATTTTCTTTTCTAAGAAGATGGGTTTTAAGTTATAGATACTAGTACTATTCGATGGTATTAACACCCCTTTTTCCGGGGGCGGTACATCTTCGAATGGATGTAGGTGATCCCTTAGCAGACAGTACCGGTCGCAGCTAGCAGCGTTTCCTCTCCTCTATAACTTTGGTGAGCCCCTTCTCTTCCAGGGGATGGAGATGTTCTTCTTTTGTTTCTATGTTACATGCTAAGGTATACACGGGCCCTTGTCGCTGGCGTTTGTCACAATTATATTTTGTATCTATAAAAGGCTCCGTAGACATTGTGGCAGACATGGGTTTTGGGGGAAGTCTATTAATTGTGTTTGTGCTTTTGATTTTTGTTTCATCGAATTGTGATATACACGTGATTTAAACTTTTAATGATGTACTTAATGAATTGTCTTAGTAACGCACTTTAAGTTTTCCCCATTGTCTAATTGATGAAATCATGTTTCCTCTTTATTGCAAGTGAGTCGGGTAGATTGTTTCTAATAGGCTTGCTCGACCAGGTTCACTAGGTTGAGCACCAGTCGCGTCCCTCAAATTTGGGGCATGACAAAAACGTCAATCAGACATTCTTTTTCTTTTAGCTCTCCTTGTTTCATTCATCAGCTCTTTGAGTTGCTCGACGTCCTTTCTTTACTAGGGACGAGAGTCAGACTAAGGTAATATTTATTCCTTCCAGGATTTGAGTGCCTATCTTCGCAATTTCTTGATCATGCTAGTATTCATATCTAATCATAATATTAGCACATTTATAATATCATTCAGAGATGTCAACTAACGCAAACAACTCATTCACCATTTTTGTTTACGCTAACGCTAGCCGGATCATGATGCTCCGTCCTTTTCTTAAACTACACCTGTTAGCCCCTATAGGGCATAACTTAGATGGGTGCGGTGAATCTTACATACCTCTGTTATTGATGAAGGTAACTTAAAATGCTTATATCTTTCTTCCTGAATTGTAGATAATGTCCATCTCTACTAATTAGGTACTTCACACCATTCTTTACATTACTTCTTTTTACTTGTCGAAACTTGTATCTATCTTCTGAATCTCTCATTGCTTATCACCATAGGGGTGGATATATATTCTCGCCTTAAGGATACTTATCAAGAGTCTTACATGTCTTAGTACACACATGATATATGGAGGACCTTACATTTACTCATCATAAACATCATGAAAAATCGAGTTCCTCTGACTCAACTTTTCCATAGCCACGTGCAATCTCTTACCAATCATTTTTCTAGATGTAGGCATCGTTGTATTATGAATAATATAGAGTTCAGGAAATTGAGTTCTTACAAATGATCTCCACCACAGGATCTAGAGTAAGAAGAAAGAGTTATAGTCCTAAATGCCATGTAGCTTCCTGCTTATAAGTGTGGTGCACGACACACCCATAAACAATACTCTACTAGACACATCTTGTAGACTCCCTAGGACAAAACTGCTCTAATACCACTTTGTCACGCCCCAAACTTGGGGGCGAGACCGGCACCCGTTGCCTCACCTATCCTTGCGTACCAACTTGCGATTAAGGGATTCCGAGCATATAACATCATACTTCAGACATGGCCTACATTGAAAGACAATTTTTAATACTGGCTAAATATCAATATAAAGTTGGGCCGACAAGGCCATCATAACTACTATAACTGACAACCAACAATATGTACATAAAAGACCTGCAAGCCCAACGTACTGCATTAACTGACATGATATATCTACAAGCCTATACTGATGGATATTCTATAATCGGAACATGACTTGGACCTACTCTTAACATATATACATATATACAAAGATGTATGTAAAGCTCTAGCTCCCGAAACTCCGAAGGGTATGGAGCTTACCAATCAAGCTGATATCGGGCAACATATAATGGGGAGGTCTACCTGTTTGTTTGTCTGAACCTGCACGCATGAAATGCAGCACCCCCATAATAGGGACGTCAGTACGAAATAATGTACCCGTATGTAAGGAAATATAGTGAAAGCTGAAACTGAACTGATAATATAATAACTTAAAGTAATTGGCATTTAAACACAATTTGAGGATATGCTTACCTACGGATAATGGCTCAACTCTCTCAATATAGTAAGTAAAATAGTTATCCGGCCTTATAAGGATCGGTATATATATATATATATATATATATATATATATATATATATATATATATATATATATAACTGATCTATCATAGTAGGCTCGCTCATAGGCGCTCGGCCATACTAGGCTCTATATCTTGGCCAGATAGGCTCACTCATAGGTGTTCGACCACAGTAGGCTTGGCATATAACTTACCATCTGAACAGAGGTTACCCAATAGGGTCCCCCCCTTCGATTATAGCTTGATGGTAGTAAAAATATTGTAATACTTTATATAGGTTCACTTCTCTCTTGACTGGAAAAAGAAATACTCAATGGAATATGATGTCCCGATAAGGGAGAATATTGTAACTTATGATACTAGGAAACGTACATAAATTCCACAATATGAATTTCTCTTTATGCATCATTATCAAACTCATGTAATTACGGGATCATGCCAAAATGAAGAAAGGGATTAGCTTTAACATACCTGATGTAGGCAAAAATCTGTATGATGTTCTTGGAAAAGGTTGCACTGTACTCCCTTGAATCGCAAAACCTCACGTTTCTTAAGATGTTCAGAAACCTCGTTGGAATTTTAGTTTCAAGAAATCTGGTTGAATTCATGTTGCTAGTGTTTGAATTGCTTGTGTTTTGATCGTTGAATTCATGCTGCTAGCATTGGAATTTTTAACGTCTGATGTTGAAAGTTTATAGGAATTGTTGCACGAAATTTTCTTTCAAAGATTAGGAATTGGTAACATTTGATGTAGTGTTCTTGTATTCAAAACTTTAGAAATGAAATGTCTTTTAACTATCCTGCTAAGTTGCCACCTAAGAAAAAATGACTAAGAGTGATTTGTTTGATTTAGTGGCTCGCTGACACAAGGGGGTAGGGTGGGGATTTTGATCTTATCCAATAATTAATTAACTAATTAGGTAATATCTCGCTACCCCGTAATTAACTAATTACCGTATAATTAAGAATTGTCTCAAATTACTTAAAATTCTACTTATTTTTAATACACTTTATACATCCTACTATCATGGTCATATGGTACTTTGTATTGTGCTAGTCCATAAGTATCGGGTATTTTAGCTCGGGCCGTATTTTATCCTGAAATGTCAAACTTCAACGAAAATTTATTTTCTACGATTTGCTTACCCTCTCATCTTCACGAATTTATTCATCGCTTTTTTGAAATAGCATAATGCTTATAATTTCTAAATAATCTTGTCTTTGAACCGAGGTTAATTATGTTACGACAATTTCACATATAATACCCCCGGGTGTAACACTAGTGTTGGTGACATCTTCTAGAATGAGTGATAAAGAACTACACTGCCTATATATATCACACCAAAACTTAGGAAATTCTTCCTTTGCTACATGCAAAACGAGTCGTCCCGCCGGTTGTCCTCTCTGTCATCTCCTTCATGACCCTTCTGTCCCACATGTGTCGCTGGCCGATTGGCTGCATCAAAACCCCCACATATCCATCTTTAAATTTATGCATGGAGAAAAGTGCGGGGTGTAACACTAGTGAATGAGCCCGTCACTTGTAGCCCAATTAAATGGTCTAGTTCAGTATTTATTGGACTTAGGTAATTAATCATATTATATTAGCCCATAATATTGATTTTATTATATTTCAAATATAGTCTAAATCCAATAAATTTTTTATGCCTATAGGTTGATCTAGGTAGTTCAGCCAGTATTATTCAACTAAGAGTCTTGGAGAAAATAAAGCTGACTGAGAACATAGTTCCGACAATAAAGCTTTTGACTGGATTCAACTTAACAAGTGTGACAACCCAGGAACAAATCATGTTGCCTACGTACGCTGAACGAGTGACAAAATCCACGTTATTTGATGTTGTGGACAGAGATACGAATTACAATGTAATTCTAGTTAGGCCATGGATCCATGATATAAAAGCTATTCCATCAACTTATCACCAATAGCTAAAATTCCCAACGCTTGATGGAGTTAAGCGGATTATAGGTGATGCTAGAGAAATGAATACATTTATTTGGTCTAACTGTAAAGCAAATGGAGTCAATAAATTACCGATACCAACTTCCAATCAACCCCAGCGGAAATATTGAGGGAAGACAGTGGTGAGGGTGAGGCACCAGTTACCATGTACCAAAATCTTTCTAGGTACTAGAAGATACATATGCAACAAAATCAACCATAGAAGAACTCGAACAAGTCACTTAGTTCATTGAGTTTTCAAAAAGAAATGTTTACCTGGGAATGGGGTTAAGACACGAACTCAGACGTAGAATTATTGAATTTCTTAAGGCTAATGCTTGTATACGGTAAAACCGGGGAAGGTCGATTTTGAGGCTTCTACAGCATTCCGAGCCTCGACCTCAATTGTATTAGAGCAGAATCTGAAGTTTAACCTCGAGGTGCATTCATCGAGGACATATCCCGAGGGATCGAAATACCTCAAGGAAGGGTAAATGATCGAATACCATTTTGGAAAAGCGGAAAGCTACAAAAGGCACGTGATTAAAGCTAACAGAGTCTACAAGAATAGTACAAGTCTGTACCGTGACATTGAATAGCTGTACCAGCTACATTTTTTTTTTGTAATAATTGCACATGTACTATGTTGGGATTCCCCCTCTTATATAAAGGGGACCCTTGTCATTTTGTAACACACATGATATTAAATACAAGAACAAGAACATTCTCTGCTCTTTAAACTCAAAACATTCTTTACAATTGCTACATTGGTTTATTGCTTTTCATTAATTGTTCTTCATTTATTACTTGTTAGTGATCATAAAGAGGCCGTCTTCTAGGCCTTCAATACTATTGTATCCTCTTTGACCACCCTCCGTCAAGCTCTCGATCTCCACATCGAGGCCAATTTCGACCAAGCCGGAAACCTTGTATCTTAGCTGCTCGGTTTGCGCAATCTCATTATCCTTCGCTCTTATCTCATTTTCTTACCTCACTTAGGAACCATTTCCTAAACAACTGGTATTAATATAGATCACATATTTTTAGAACCACAAAATCAAATATAATTGTAATTACCATTTTCAAGGAAAACAATTTGGCGCCCACCATGGGGCTAAAAATAATAGTGATTATTTTAGTGCTGGTTTTCTAAAAACACAAGTTATTCTTTACACTTTTTCTTGTCCAAGAACCTTCAATTTCAGTTCAGAAAATGTCTTACTCACTGAATGGACATGAAAACAACGGTCCTGAGGATCATGGAGAGAACATCGCTGCTACTTCAGGTGCCGGTATACCACCGCAAAACCTTTAGGGGAAACCAGTGCAAATCTCCGTCGATGAAGGCTCATGCAATGCACTGCATATCAATATAAGGTCCATACAGATGGAAGTGGACACGGAGAAGATCGACACGAAGTACCAAGAACTCCCGCTCGTAAAGAAGCTTCCCAACCGATCAACAAAAGGCATCTTCGAGGATTTCTCGACGATCGAGCCAACAAACTTTTCCAAGAAAGAGAATCATACTGGAAGAATGGGCCAGAAGAATCCCAGCACGCCGTTCATGTTATTATTGGAGAAATCGATGTCCCGAAAGAACCCGTGCTCAAGCGGGCCAATGTGCCCATCACCAGGAAAGAACGAACTCAAAGTGGTATGCTTAAAGGAACTGTTGTGTTCAGAGAAGAAGATATCGAAGCCTTGTCCCAACCACATAATGATGCACTGGTAAATTATTTTCTCTTAAATAGTGTTCAAATTAAGTGTGTGCTCGTGGATCCAGGTAGCTCGACCAATATAATCAGATTTGGCGTAGTGGAGCAGCTGGAGCTGCTCGACCAAATCGTACCCGATTATAGAGCCCTAAGCAGGTTTAACCTGACGAGCGAAATGACGAAGGGGGAAATAATCCTCCCAGTCAATGTGTCTAGTACAGTTCAGGATACCAAGTTTCATTTCATCGAGGGTAACACGAGATACAACGCCCTTCTTGGAAGGCCATGGATACACAACATGACGGTAGTACCGCCGACTCTCCACCAGATGTTGAAGTTCCCAACTAAAGATGGCATAAAAATGGTGTATGGTGAGCAACACGCGGAAAAGGAAATGTTCGTAGTACATGGCATGGCACCGTCGCCCATATACTCCACCTCGGAGGGGTCAGAAGATAAATGGGTCCCCGAGGATGATGAAGAGGACTTCCTCACCCCTCGAACATTTGTTTCCCCCGAATAATCGGACGAAACAAAATCAACGGTCGAGGACCTGGAGCAAGTTGTTTTGATGGAACGTCTTCCATATCGAAAGGTATACCTAGAAACGGGATTAACCCCCGAACGAAGGAAGAAACTCATTCAATTTCTTGTTAACAATGTTGATTGCTTTGCTTGGTCCCACTTAGACATGGCATGGATCCCGCCAGATCTAACAACTTATCGACTAAGCGTCGACCCCAGGTTCAAACTGGTGAAGCAAAGAAGGAGGCCTTAGTCCGAGGTAAAGCATGCGTTAATCAAGGACGAGGTAACAAAACTCCTCAAAATAGGGTCCATCAGGGAAGTAAAATATCCTGAAAGGTTGGCCAATGTTGTAGTAGTTCCCAAAAAGGGAAACAAGTTAAGAATGTAGGTAGATTATAAGGACTTAAATAAAGCATGCCCTAAAGATTCATTCCCGTTTCCCAACATCGATCGCTTGATTGATGCCACGGATGGCCACGAGATCCTCACCTTTCTCGACGCCTACTCCGGGTATAATCAAATTCAAAATAAGCACGAGGATAGGGAAAAAAGTTGGTTCATCACGAAGTATGACACATACTGCTATAATGTAACGCCCTTAGGGCTAAAAATCACAGGGGCTACGTACCAACGCTTAGTTAATAAGATGTTCGAACATCAAATAAGAAAATCCATGGATGTTTACATTGATGACATGCTGGTTAAGTCCCTGCTCGTAGAGGACCACTTGACTTAGTTGCAGGAAACATTCGACATCCTTCGAAGCTACAACATGAAGCTCAACCCCGAGAAATACGTCTTCGGTGTTGGTTCGGGCAAAGTTTTAGGCTTCATGGTATCAAACAAGGAGACTGAAATCAACTACGACAAAATCAAGGCCATCAAAGAAATCACAGTGGTAAACAATATGAAGATTGTACATCGGCTGACCGGGCAGATTTCAGCATTAGGCCGATTCATCTCGAGGTCATCAGATCAGAGCCATCACTTTTTCTCCCCACTCAAGAAGAAAAACAACTTTGAGTGGACTTCGGAGTGCCAACGCGCCTTGGAGGAGTTAATGCAGTATCTCTCAAGCCCGACTTTGTTCCACACCCCAAAGGAAGACGAAACGCTATATTTGTACTTAGCAGTGTCTGAAGTAGCGGTACGTGGCGTGTTGGTTTTAGATGATTAAGGTACGCAATTCTGTGTCTACTATGTGAGTCGAACCCTGAGAGCTGTTGAAACCAGGTATCCACACTTTGAAAAATTAGCTATTGCATTAATAAGTGAATCTCGAAAATTAAAGCCTTATCTTCAATGGCACCATATATGTGTTTTAGCAACATACCTCCTTCGAAATATATTGCATAAACCGTAATTATCAGGCCGACTGGACAAATGGGCCATCAAACTAGGGGGATATGATATCGAATATCAGCCCCGAACGACTATCAAGTCCCAAATTTTGGCGGACATCGTGGCCTACTTTATGCCCGCCCTTGTGCCCAAGGTAGAAAAAGAACTTTTACTAATAATGAGAACATCATCAGGGGTATGGACCTTATTCACCAACGGTGCCTCGAACATGAAACGATCCGGGCTCGTCATAGTTTAGAAGCCACCTACGGGTGGCATGATTAGACAATCTATAAAAATTACAAAACTGACTAACAACGAAGCCGAGTATGAGCCTATGATTGCATGTCTCGAATTGGCCGAAGGCCTAGGGGTGGAAGTCATCAAAGCGAAATGTGATTCCCTTATGGTAGTAAAATAGGAAAATGGTAGCTTCGAGGTGCGAGAGGACAGATTGCAGCGATATCTAGATAAACTTCAGGTCACTTTGTGTTGCTTCAGAGAATGGACTCAGGTCCACAAACCTCGATAGCCAAATAGCGAGGCCGATGCACTCGCAAACCTAGTATAATCCACCGAGGAAGATGACATACTCCCCGGGACTGTTGTTCAGCTATTGAAATCAGTGATTAATGAAGGCCATGCCAAAATCAACTCCATCAGCCTGACATGGGATTGGATAAATAAGTACATTGATTATATTGGAAGTGGGAATTTACCTGCGGACCCAAAAGAATCAAGGGGTCTTCGGGCCAGAGCAGCTCGATTTTCACTCGACGAGAATAAAAATCTGTATCGGAGAACCTTTGATGGGCCCCTAGCAGTATGCTTGGGCCCGAGATACACTGATTATGTGCTCCAAAATATCCACGAGGGCACCTACATAAATCACTCCAGTGCCGACTCCTAAATTGAAAAGGTGATCAGAGCAGGTTACTATTGGGACATCATGGAAATGGACACCAAATATTTCATCCGAAAATGCGACAAGTGTCAAAGATTTGCACCAATAATCCACAAACCTGGTGAACAACTACATTCAGTCTTGTCCCCATAGCCGTTCATAAGATAGGGAGTGGATATCGTCGCCCCCCTACCAACGACGCTAATGTAGAGCTAGATGTATTCTATTTATGATTTACTACTTCTCAAAGTGGGTGGAAGCACAGGCCTACAAGAAAATAAGAGTAAAAGAATTCATCAACTTCATCTGGGATCACATCATGTGCCGATTCGGGATCTCCTCCGAGATAATGTGTGATAATGGGAAGCAGTTCATTGCATGCAAAGTAACATAGTTTTTCGAAGATAACAAAATTAAAAGGATCATATCAATACCCTACCAACCATGTGCAAATGGTCAGGTCGAGTCCACAAACAAGACCATCATTTAAAACTTGAAAAAGAAGTTAGAAAATGCAAACATAAAATGGAGAGAAATGCTGCCCGAGGTGCTATAGGCATATTAGACAACCTCTAAATGAAGCACAGGAGAGGCACCGTTCTCTTTGGTATATGGGCCCGAAGCTCTGATACCGGTCGAGGTCGGAGAGCTAAGTTCCAGGTTCCGACATGCCACCGAAGACTCAAACAATGAGGTTATGACTATAGCCCTCGAACTATTAGATGAAAAACGAGAAGCTGCACTGATCTGAATTACCGCCCAAAAATAAAGGATAGAAAGATACCATAACAGGAGAACATACCTCCGACATTTCGGACTTGGAGACTTAGAACTAAGAAAAGTCACCCTAAGTACTCAAAACCCTAACGAAGGAAACTAGGCCCGAATTGGGAAGGACCATACCGGGTCCTAGGAGTAATCGACAAAGGGTCCTACAAACTCGGGACCATGGAAGGCAAGTAACTTCCAAACAATTGGAACTTATCAATGCTGAGGCGTTATTATTGCTAAGGTATAACTTTCTCCCTTTTCATTTTGTGCTTCCCAAAATTTTTTTATAGGTGACCAATGGAAGACACCGCAACACCCTCCAGCTCAAAGACCTTAGGTTTTAGAGGATGTGTTGTGCTCTTTTTCCCTCATTTGGATTTTATCCCAAATGGGTTTTACCGACAAGGATTTTTAACGAGGCAACATCCATATGCTACCTAAGGAGAACTCATCGAGTATTCAAGGCTTCTCTTCGAACAACCTCAAATACTTAGGGGCATCCCCCCTTAAAGTTCACCTCCTCGAAGAAACTAAAATATGCCTAAGAGAGTCTCGACATGGAAACAATGTATATGACCAAACCGTCGAATGAACCATGTCCTTGAACCCTCGATGGTGAAAAAAGGTATACTTGTACAAAGTACTCGGAGGAGAATCTTTTATCATCAAAAAACATCGCGCGTCAAAAAAATGTTTGCTAGTTTCACAAAAAATGGCTCCAAAGACAAAAGCTTTCGATGTCTCGGGAACTATCATCGGCTGTCACCCCATCGAGTCACGAAAAACTCGAAGCCATAAGACCTGAGGGCTGGCAACTTCGAGCTCATAAGCCCTCCATAACGCACTAATGTAAGCCCTCCATAAGGCACTAATGTAAGCCCTCCACAAGGAAACATTAGCAATAAAAGCCCTCCACGAGGTAATATAAACACTATAAGCCCTCAATGAGGCAACACCATAAAGTTTGCTATATTCACAAACTACATCTCCGAAGCCAAAATCTTTCGACGAATCAGGGACTGTCCCTGACAGTCACCCCATCGAGTCATAAAAAACTCGAAGTCATAATACCTGAGGGCTGGAACTTTGATCTCATAAGCTCTCCATGAGGAACCAATGAAAGCCCTCCACGAGGCAACATCAGAACTGTAAGACCTCAAGCAAAGCATGAATCGTATGACCTCCACGAGGCAATATCAAAACTGTAAGACCTCAAGCAAGGAATGAATTGTAAGACCTCCACGAGGCAATATCAAATCTGTAAGACCTCAAGCAAGGCATGAACAAATTTGTAAGACATTAAAAAGGCATAGTACATATATCAAAGTCAAGGCAATATATTCGAACTTGTAAGAACCCTAAAAAGACATACCCTCGATATAGACGCCGAGGATATCTCACTCGGGGACTAAAAGGTTACGTCCAAATACAAAAACCACTGTTATAATGCTTCGGCCAAACAAACGCGACTCGGAGACGTCCAATTGTCGCCATGAAATCACAGGCCTCCAATTACTTTGAAAAAACTTTGAAAAGAACCGGTTAAAGGTCGTATCAACCTATCACGAAAGAGCCTAAGTGGACAGCTACATTAAAGGTCGTACCGACGTAACACGCAAGAGCCCAGGTCGCCAGTTACATTAAAGGTCGTATCGACCTAACACGTAGTAGCCCAAGCCGCCAGCTACATTAAAGTTCGTTCCGACACAATGCGTAAGAGCTTAAACGCCAGCCTAGAGAGCCTCAGGACCGATTTGAAAACTTAAGGGTTGATAAGCTTGAGTCAAAACCCGACTCGAAGACTGAGCCCTAAACAGTTAACTAAAGCACCTCAGGGCCAAATACGTAAGAGCCCAAGTCGCCAACTACATCAAAGGTCGTACCTACCCAATGCGTAAGAGCCCACACGCTAGCCTAAAAAGACTCAGGGCCAATTTATAACCCCAAGGGTTTCATCTCGAAGTCCAATTCATCGGACTAATAATCGACAGACACCGAAGTCTATTCCGAGAAACCAGAAAAAAATAAGGAATAACAAAAAGACTTTTTGATGGAGGTCCACAAAGCATATTTACAAAGCTCCAAGTCGGAGCCCTTGCACATAGAAAAAGAAAAAATGAGAAATAATACTCGAGAGCCTGCCTCTGAGACATTAATCAAGCATGCTCCAAGGCTTGTACAAGTTTAAGCTCGGCCTCTTCGACTGCTTTCCTGGCCTTGGCATTTGCAGCAGCAGCATCCTCTTTATACGAGGTTATAAGTGCTTCCTCTTCAGCTTTATGTAAGGATAGCACGGTGACCGATTCAGCGTAGAGGTTCTTATACCTACTACTCTCAGCCCTCGCATCTCGAAGGCGATGCTCAATCGAGGATAACTTCCCTTGGAGGATGTCTCTCGCAGAGGTTATTTAGTTTATACACTGCATAAGTCCAAGGATCTCAGCATCCCTAGCTTCGAATCCTTCCCGCATCAGGGCATCGTTCTCCTTAAGCTGCAAATATCAGCCCGAAGGTATTAAGCGCTAAAATCGGGCAAGAACAAAAAAAAAACATACGATGACTATGCTACCTATTCATCAAGGTCGCTCTATTCCCGAGACACCATTTCTAAACGACCTCGAAGGATAATCAATTATTCCTCCCTTTTGGCAAAAAGAGCCCTGAGCTCGTCTGCCTCCGATAAAAACCTCTTCCACTCCCCCTCGTAATGGGTCAGCTCAACCGAAAACTTGGCAGTGGTCCGATTATAAAGCACTTTCTCCGGAAAGCATAAATGGAGAGGGTCAAAGAAATAATAATCTATGCTCGAATCAATCAACTAAGAGATTACCTGTCTACAGAGCCTTTCGGCCTCCTCAAAAATACGCGAGGCGTTAAGTTCAAAATTCTTCTCGGCTAAAGTAATGAACCCCCTAATTACGTCCTTCCCGCCTAGAAGCATCCCCACATCAAAATAATATATATTAGGGGCACCTTGTATCTCCCTCAGGGAAAATGTTGGAACCGATGGAGAATCACCTACATCAACAGTCCCGGATAGATTGGTCGGGGCCTTCGCCTTACAACTAGGCTCTCGCAACTCATCTACCGAGTGCTCTCCGGCCCGAGGAGTATTTTGACTGTGAACCGGCTCGGGGACATCACTCGACCTACCGTCGAAAACCTCTTCGGTCCAAGGCGGGATGGCATCATCAACTTCTGGTTTAGAATCACTAGGCTCAACGGTCATCGGCTTAGTTAAAAATTAAGAATATACCCTTCCACTTCCCTCAGGCGTTATCGAGAAATCTCTTTTCTCGTTTAAGGCCGCGGAGTCAGCCTTAGACTTTTGCACTCTAAGCCTATTTGGCTTTAAGGGCTCAGTCGGAGATTCCATCTTTCTCTTCTTCTCCTCATCTGGTTTTTGGTTATAAGCTTCCCCAGGCAGTGCTTCTCTCATCAAAGAGGCCTCCCATAGGAATGCATAAGCACAGAACATAAAAAATTAGAATATATTCAGGGGTTATCTCTTTTGAAGAACTCGGGTATTGCACAAGGAAAGGCCCTACCATGATGTTTAGCTTCCCATCGGCCCCTGCCCAGGTCATGCCGTACGTGCTCAGCATACGGGCAGGTCGAATCGAGCCGGCGAACCCAGCTCCAGAGATCCTTAACTGCATCCGGATACCACACGACAACTACATCATCAAAAGGAGTTAGTTCAAAGGGAGGTTGGTCCGAAGGGAAATAAAAATGGCTCAATTGAGGTGTTAACTTACCATTCATATTACATTCCTCAGGGAATGTCATCCTTTCGAATGGAATCAAATCTTGGGTCCTAACTCAAACAAAGAGGCCCATCCACCCTCTGACCTTGTTTTCATCGATACAAGCAAAGGAAACCTTCGTAGCCCGACGTTGAAGCTTAATCAGACCAGCCCGGTAAAGTCGGGGACTGTACATTCTGATCAGGTAGTCAAGAGTAAAAGGCATCCCCTCGACCATGTTTACAAAATACCAAATCATGTAAACTATACGCCAAAATGATGGATGAATTTGGCCGAGCGTCACTTGATATCGTTTGCAAAAGTCAAGAACAACGGGGTCTATCGACGGCGAGCACGACTCTATCGGGCATAAGGTAAATGGATAGGTATATACACTAAGGAAGTCGGCTTTATGTGTTGTTATGTCCTCATCACGACAGGGAATTTCCACTTCCACCGCGTATTCCCAGCGGCACTCGGCCTTCACCTTCTCGACGTCTGTTATTATGCTAATATACCGGGATATGGTTTCACACCATCCCTGCTTCGAGGAAGGTTTATCGACCATAAAATTAGAGGTTGTTTCGCAGAGCCCAGGGATGCATTCCTCGAGACTTGGGGTACTATTGCCTTACCCTTATAGGAACGTGGATATGATGAGGCTTTTATCACCTCGTGGTATAGTTTTGGAGGCCTTCGTCATTCCTGCTGAAAGATTTCAAGTGAAACGAGAGAGAGCTGATCAGGAAAAGGATACAAGAAAGAAGTGATGAGAGCTCTTTTATAAAAGGTTAGAATAAATAATGAAAGGAGAGGGCAGGAGAAGGAGTATTTATAGAGGCCAAACCGCGCGCATAGAGGTAAGCTAAAAGGAAGTCATTCGCCGTAATAAATTCGGATCTTTTCAAGAAGTGTGCAAATATGGCTTCTGAGCATCTCTCACATCAGTCGCTTACATGGAATGACTGACAGGATAATGAAGACGTTAAAAAGTTGGTGAATTCAAATTGTGTCTTTTCTTTTAATTCCAAGAAACGCAGGGACTATATTTCTACGGTAAAATCCGGGAAGGCCGACATTGAGGGTTCTACGACATTCCGAGCCTCGACCTTGATTTTATTGGAGCAGAATCCGAAGTTCAACCCCGAGGTGCATCCCTCGAGGATCTATCCCAAGGGATCAAAATACCTCGAGGAAGGGTAAAATATCGAATACCATCGTGGAAAAGTGGAAACCTCCAAAATGCACGTGATTAGAGCAGACCAAGTCTTCAAGAATAGTACAAGTCCGTACCGTGACATTGAATAGATGTACCAGCTACATTTTTTTTTGTAATAATTGCACATGTACTATGTTGGGATTCCCCCTCCTGTATAAAGGGGACCCTTGTCAGTTTGTAACACACATGATACTCAATAAAAGAACAAGAACATTCTTTGATCTTTAAACTCAAACCATTTTTTACAATTGCTCCATTGATTTATTGATTTTAATTTATTGTGTTCATTAATTGTTCTATATTTATTACTTGTTATTGATCATAAATAGGCCGTCTTCGAGGCCTTCAATACTATTGTATCCTCTTCGACCGCCGTCCGTCAAGCTCTCGAGCTCGACCTCAAGGCCAATTTCGACCAAGCCCGAGATCCCGTCTCTCACTTGCTCGATTTGTGCAATCTCATTATCCTTCGCTCTTATCTCATTTTCTTACCTCTCACTTACAAACTATTTTCTAAAAAACTTGTATTAAAATAGATCACATGTTTAT
This sequence comes from Nicotiana knightiana, assembly GCA_005239525.1. Classification (NCBI taxonomy): domain Eukaryota; kingdom Viridiplantae; phylum Streptophyta; class Magnoliopsida; order Solanales; family Solanaceae; genus Nicotiana; species Nicotiana knightiana. The sequence goes on from ML375839.1 coordinate 27,526, forward strand.
AGAACCACAAAATCAAATATAATTGTAATTACCATTGTCAAGGTAAACAATGCTGATTGTTTGGCATGGTCTCACCTAGATGTGACAGATATCCCATTCGAAGTTGCAGTTTACAAGCTAAGCTTGGACCCCTATTTTCCTCAGATAAAGGAAAAGAAGCATCCAATAGTCGAGCTCAGAGACATGTTTGTTGAGGACAAGGTAACTGAGTTACTTAATATAGGTTCAATACGTGAAGTTTAATATATTTGTTACCAAATATAGTGGTAATACCAGAAATGAAAAATAAATTTAGAAACTATATTGATTTTAAATATTTGAATAATGTTGTCAAACCCCAACCTGGGGGTGTGACCGACACCGGATGCCCGAAGGTCCCTGTGAACCAACGTCCATGCATAAATCTTTTATCATGAATCTGGGCCGACCAGACCTCCTAGAATGTTACCAAAATTAATAAATATTCATAATTGAATGTGAAATAAGCCTTAACATTGAATATTTATTTAAATGCACATCTGTTGCCAACAGAGTCATAACTATATTTACATACACACTATACATTAGTCTGCAAGATTCTAAGAGTACCATATTATACAACTTAGTCGGGATAAGGCCCTACCATACCAAAAATGATAGAATATAGACTCCAGTACCTATTGACTTCTGTTAAGCTACTAATTGGAGATGTGCATTAAATATAATATAATAATATTCAGCCGCTCTTTGGGGCATATCATCACATATCATATTGTACCCAATATCGGAAAAGACTCTATAAAATCTCATGCCTTTATCAAATTGTACCCGACCTCAAGAGGTCTCAGTTGTACTTAAGTATTTGGCCGTACCCGGCCTCAAGAGGATTCAATACTACCACATAATGCATCATTATGTACCCGGTCTCATAGAGGACTCGGTGAAGTAAAATAGATACATATATCTATTAGTGCGATGCAAGGTCAATCGTAAGAGATATCAAAATTTGACTCAGAATGAATTACATTTAATGACCCCATGATACCATTTGGAAACATCTCAAACATGAAGGAAAATACCGTTGGTGAAGAATGAATAAGAGCATGAACATTAATATCAAGAAATGCCTATAACAACTCAACCTTACAATAGAATGATCGTTCAGAAGGGAAAGTCGCCTTACATACCTTTTTTAAGTACTAACTACTCTTCCTGAGTTCTTACACTCCTATGGTGATTATCTTCACCTCCAAGAAATCTCAAAAATTAGTACAACAAGACGACATATGATTTCGTGGCGATTACAAGAATCTATATGTTAAATTTTACTAGGTTAGCCTCTAATTTAGCCTTGAATCACAAGAAAGTCTTTATAGAGAGTTTTTGGGAGAGACTACAACTGATAAGGTTGTGTAAATAAAAATAAAAGAGGAGAAAAATTGTACTACTTTTTATATTAAATGTAGATATTCCCACTGCCCAAGCACTAAACCGGTCTCCCTGCACCAGCCACTACGCGCGATCGGGCTGCTAGCGCATTCTGATAAATTTTAATCACCTCTTTGTTGCCCTAACGTATCGCCAGCCGATTGGCTGAGCTACAACCCATACTTAGCAATCTTCAACTATCCTGGTGGGTAAAGAGTGTGGGGGTGTAACATCATCTTCCCCCCCCCCCTCGGAACAATCGTCCTTGAATGTTGAATTACAGTAAAAAAAAATCCAGAATTTTTTAATAGTCCTTCTTTTAAACAAATAACATTGGACCACCCCACGGGGAAGTACTGGGCCGGATGAAGCCCTTATCTAGAAGATCTTTCAGTTGAGCTTTCAATTCCTTCAACGCAACAGGGTCCATCATGTATGAAGGAATAGATATCGATTGCATATCAGAAAACACATGGATAGAAAACTCGATCTCCCTATTGGGAGGGATACCCGGGAGCTCATCAGGAAATACATCGAGAAATTCGTTAACAACCGGGACCGACCGAAGGCTTGGAGGCCTTGCCTCTACATCCTGCACTCGCACCAGATGATAGATACATCCTTTCAAGATCATCTTTAAAGCCTAAATGTAAGAAATAATCCTTCAATTAGGTGATGCGACATCACCCTTCCATTCAATGACAGGCTCACCTGAAAATTTAAAGCGAATGACTGTCACCCAACAATCTACAATAGCATAGCAAGAAGCCAGCTAATCCATTTCCATAATGACATAAAATACAACCATATCTAATTCATTTAAATTCAGCTAAGGTGTGACGATCATAAATAATTACATTGCACCCTCGATATATCTGTTTAACTATCACGAACCCACATTTGGGCGTAGACACCTCAAATGCCTAACGTAACAATTAAGGTTCTTTACCACATTTACCAGCAATAAATGGAGTAATGTACGAAAAAGTATAACCTGTATATATCAAAGGATACGCATTAATGGAGAATACAAACAATATACCAGCAACCACATCCGTTGATGATTATAGGTCCTGTCGACCTAATAATGCATAAATACGATTTTGTTGTCCACCCGAACCAGACATTCCACCTATACCTCTACTTCTTCCAACTAATGGTTATATTCCTTGATCCCAAGGGTGTAATAATGAAGAAGAAGCTGATCCAGTTGGCCACATCATACTACTCCCACCTCTCACCAGGAAAAAATGCATGATGCGGCCAAGTTTCCCCCATGAATAGCATAAATACGAACCTTGGCGACAAGTACCAAAATGGTTCTTACCACATTGGCCACAATATGGTACCAGGGATCTCATCTTAATAGATTCTCCACTAGAACGTGAGTTCTGTCCTAAAAAATAAGTGGTCTAATAATGACACATTCCCTGGAACTGCGATGGTGCACTCATCGTCGAATAAGATGGATGCCGAGGAATCGAATGTCTATATTCACCTTGAGACTCTCCTGCTTCACTTGTGGACCAAATTCTCTTATGCTAGCCTCGATCATGCACGTGAGAGGCTCGGTGCTGCCTTTTAGAATCCTCCAAGTTTTGCGCATAAGCTTGGATACGAGCAATGTCCATAATAGGATTTAGAGGAGAAGTGGTGAATTCATTAATCATGTGTGGTCCCAGAACACCCAAAAATAGACGTACTCGATCACTCACCTCTGCCACAACCGAATGTGTATACCTAGCTAATGATTTGAATTGCATATTATATTCCCGGACACGCATATTACCTTGCTCCAACCGTAAGAATCATTGTGCCTGGCTGAGAGCTCAACAGGAAAATACTGCTACAAGAAAGGCTTAAAACAACTCAGTCATACAATATAATGATTGTTCATAAGGGAACGTTTATATCAAGTCATACCAACGAAAGAAAGTTGCCTTTCATAGTTTTTTGAAGTACTAACTACTCTTCTTGAGTTACTACACTCCTATGGTGATGATCTTCACCTACAAGAAATATCAAAAATAAGTACAGGAAGAAGAAAGATGATTCGTGATGATTACGAGATTCATTACATTAAATTGTACTAGGTTCGCCTCAGATTTTGCCTTTAATCACAAAAATATTTAGAGAGAGATTTTGGGAATGTCTTTGAGAGAGACTAAAGCTGATAAGGTTGTGTAAAAAAATACAAGAGGAGAATATTATACTACTTTTTAAGAAATTCTTGCCCAAACTACCCTTGATTTCTAAATCAAAGGATTGAGAGCAATTGTTAGTGTATTTGGCAGTGCCAGAGGTAGCGGTAAGTGATGCCAAATCCGAGAAGATGAAAGTACGCAATACCCTATTTGTTATGTTATAAAAATAATGTCAGGTGCGGATACTCAATATCCCACCTGGAAAAGTTGGTTGTAGCTCTCGTAGTTTCCGCTCGAAAGCTTAGACCATACTTTGAATGTCACCTTATAGCCGTTGTGAAAACTTTTGCACTGCGGAACGTCCTTCACAAACCTGATTTATTGGGTCGACATAATAAATGAGTGGATGAAATTAGCGAGATTGATATTAAATATAAACCACAGGCTATAATTAGGTCACAAGTTTTGGCTGACTTTCTAGCTGACTTTAGTTAGGGGATGATGTCGTTAGCTGCGAAAAAAGCAGCTTTAGTTTCAGGGGCTGTGTTCGGAGTCTGAAAACTATTTTAGATGGTGCATCCCACGTGAAAGGGTCTAATCTTGGGATAGTATTGATTACCCCTTTGGGATAAATCTTAAGGTAGATCATACGACTTGTACATTTAACTAATAATGAAGTCGAGTATGAGGCTATGATCACAGGACTCAAATTAGCCCGAGGAATACGCTCTGAAGTGATTAACCTAAAGTGTGATTCCCAGCTGGTGGTCAAATGTATATAGGGAATTTTTGGTGCTAAAAAGGTATGTAGCAGTATTTAAACAATGTCCATGTTTTACTTTCCCAGTTCAGAGAATGGTCGCTGATCCATATTTCAAGAGAGGAACACGTAGAGGATGATACAATAGCTAACTTGGATTCTTCAATGGAGTTGATGGGCGCTGATTTCGGTTCATTTGTACAGATGTTGCATTCATTCCTAGATGTTGATGGTTAATGCAAAGTTAATTCAACAAACCTGGTCCGAGATTGGAGAAATGAATTTATTGAATATTTAAGACATTGCAAATTTCCTTAGGATTCTAAAGCCTCCCGGACACTCAGAACAAAAGTTTCCCGACATTGTCTTATTGATGTACAACTATAGAGGCGATATTTTCGGGGTCCATAAGCTCAATGCTTAGGACTAGGAAGAGCTTATTATGTAATGAGGGAAGTTCGTGAAGTACTTTGTGGCAATCATTTCGGAGCAGATCCAATGGTGCTAAAGTTAATGTGAGAAGGTTACTATTTCCCCGAATGGAACATCATGCTAAGTCATTTGTGCACAAGGTTGAAGAATGTCACCATTATGCTCAGTTAGTACACCAGTCGACTGAACTTTTGCATTCAATTGCGTGGAATTGGCCATTTACAAAATGGGGGATGGATATAGTATGACCTTTGCCACAAGGACCCGGACTGGTAAAATTTATTTTTATTATAACTGATTATTTTTTCTAAATTGGTTGAAGAAGGTGCTTTTCAGAGGGTTGGAGAACTAGAGGTGGTAGATTTCATTTGGCATAACATTATTTATCGATTTGGAGCACCAAAATTAATTGCGTGCGACAATGTGCCACAATTCATAGGCTCCAAAGTCATAAAATTCTTAGAGGGATTGAAGATTAAAAGTATTACTTTTTCTCTATATCATCCAAGTGCTAATGGCCAAGCAGAGTCAACAATTAAGGTAATAATTAAAAAGATCAAAAAGAAGTTAGAGGATGCAAAAGGCAGTTGGCCTGAAGAGTTATCGGGAGTAGTATGGGCATATGGAACCACTGCAAATCAAGCACCCAAAAAACACCTTTTTCTCTTTTATATGGAGTAGAGGCTGTGATTCCAGTAGAGATAGCTGAACCAACTATGAGGTCTTCCCAAACAAATGAGCTGAAAAATGCTGAAGTATATTTAAGCTAGAGTTGCTTGATGAGCACGGGGATTTGGCTTATGTGAGGATGATGGTGCAGACACAACGAATAAAAAGGTACTAAAATTATAGAGAAAACATTAGTTTTTTTAAGGTTGGAGACTTGGTTCTACAAAAAGTGACTCATAATGGCCGGAAGTCAACGCCGGAAAATTGGGACCAAATTGGGAAGAAATTTACCAAATATCAGCTATAATCGGAAAAGAATCATAACAACTGTAAAATCAAGATGGAGTTAAATTATCAAGCAACTGGAACGTGAGAAGTATTATTATTATTATTAATATTATTATTATATATGTGGATCGGGTTGCACGCCCAATAGTATTATTATATACGTGGATCGAGTTGCACACTGCAATGGTATTGGTATTGATATGTGGATCGGGTTGCACGCTGCAACAGAAAAGATGAATTGTAGTTATCCTTAGTTGTTATATCCCACTACCACCTTATGTTGTAAGAGTGTGAGGTGATGATATTCTGGGGCCGTCCATCATTTTTTTTTCTTTTGGTTGTCATGTTGTTATTCGATTCTTTATTTTGTTATTGCTTTTCCACCTCTTACTCGTATAGGTTTATAGTGAGTGTCTTGTCATAGCCTCGTCATTACTTTGTCAAGGTCAGGCTTGACACTTACTGAGTACATGGGATCGATTGTACTTATATTACACGTCTACACTTCTTGTGTAGATCTCGGTGTTGGTCGCAACAACGTTCACAGGTGATAGCTCGGACCCTTCCACCCAAAAGACTAGAGGTAGTAGTGCTTTGCAATCGTAGACCATGGAGTCCACTTCCTACCTTTACCTATTTCTTATTGTTCCAGACAATATTGCATTTTCATTTCAAACGAGTATTTACCATTGTTACTGGGTCATGTACTTGTGACACTAGATTCTTGGGATAGTCTTAGATGGCGTTGGTTTTACTTTTTGTTATTTTTTATGCTATTTCACCCTTTTATTAATAGAACAACAACAACACCCAAAATAATCTCACATAGTAGGGTCTAGGGAGGGTAGTGCGTACGCATACTTTACCCCTACCGTTGTGGGGGTAGAGAGGTTGTTTCGAATTGAACCTCGGCTCAATCCCTTTTATTAATATAAATGTCACTTTTATTATTTAACGATTTTAATTATAGTGCTAGTGTTGGCTTGCCAAACAAGTGGATGTTAGCCGTCATCACAATCTCATGATTGAAATTTTGGTTCATTATAAGTTGGTATCAAAGCCTTAGGTCGCACAAGTCTCACGAGTCATGATCAAGCTTAGTAGTGTCTTGAGGATCGGTACGAAGACGTTTGTACTTTTTTAGAGGCTATAAGGCTTTAGGTAACATCACATTCTTTCTTTCTTTATCATGTGAATTTGTTCTATCACGAACTTTGAATCCTTCTTCTCTTATTCTCACACAGATGTTAAGGACACATGCGTCATCCGTAGTGGATCAGGAGTCAGAGCCCTAGGTTGCAGCCACTACTAGGGGTAGGAGTCGGGGAAAGGGAAAAGGCTAAGGTAGAGGTAGAGCTCATCCTAGATCATGAAACATCAACCATTGTTGATCCTTCGATAGAGAAGGATGATTTCATTCCATATCACGTTGAGCAAGTAGGTCTGACTAGGGTTCTAGAAGGGTTCATTGCTACTCTTGTATTTCAGGATGCCTTAGTCCACATGGTTTGTCCCATGGAGAGTATGGCTCAGGCTGGTGCATTTTTGGTACGCTCAAATTACACCTATATAAATGGTGTATGGAGGTCTATTCCATATATAACAACCCAACTAGGTTGGGGTCGAATCCTAAGGAATATGTGTGAAAACGATACCTGAACTGTGGTGTAACTTGACTAAGGTCATAATTCTACTCAGCTAGTTTAGAAAGAGGTTGTATTGTTAATTATAAAGAGAAGCTATTTTGTTAAGAGAATCGATCAGTTGGACTAGTAAACCAAGGCTATGTTCCCTTTAATGAAATGTAATGCTATCGGTGTTAATATGATATATTTCTAATGGGAAGTCTTTTGATATGCAAATGGTTTCTAAATGACTACCCAACATTTTTCAATAGTTTGGTAGTACTTTCTCTTTATGATTTTCCCAAATATAGAAGAGTTACAATTAAGAACAATCAATTTATGCCAAGTATAACCCACTTATTCCTGAGTGATTTTATTAAACAAGTTTTAAAGGCTCGAGTTCTTGCTATTCATTTCTACTAAATCCTAACCCACTTTTCCAAGTGAAAGATAAAGTAAAATGGCACTAGTTAATGTTGCAATCACCAACCATAAATGAAGCATGCGAAATGTATAGAAACAAACAACCCATTATACATATATTCAATTCTACCAAATCCTAACTCACTTTTCCAAGTGAAAGATAAAGTAAAATGGCATTAGTTAATATTTCCAACCACCATAGATAAATGAAGCATGAAAAATGAATAGAAATCAAGAATCCATTATACACATATTTAATGGTAAACACACATTAATACTAGACCCACTTTGGGCCCATAACCTTAATATCTAAAGATAGCTACTCATATTAAAATACAAGAACAAAGCTTTAAAGAAAGTAATGAAAACTTACAATGAAGACAAAATGTTGGAATCTACCCAAAAAGCTCAAAATAAATGTAGTATTCAATGCTCTCAATGGGGGCCTTTTTTCAAACAAGATGTCCCAATAAAAAATGGTAGTTATTCTATTAATAATTTCCCAAAAGGTATGGACAAAATGTGACAGAAATAGCCAGTTAGGAGAGTTCGAGGTAGTAGAATGGACTACGTGTAACGACCCGATCGGTCGTTTTGAGCTCTAGCGCGTTCTTTGGAAGTTTGAGGCCATGAGTAGCTTCACTTAAGGTATTATAACTTGTACACATGGTTGGAATTGAATTCCTGGAGTTGATTTGGAAAGAAAATTCTCATTTCGGAAGCTTTAAGTTGGAAGAATTGACAAAAGTGTGAGTTTTGAGCAAACGACCTCAGAATCGGGATTTAAAGGTCCCAACAGGTTTATATGATGATTTTGGACTTGGGCGTATGTCCGGATCGGGTTTTGGATGACTCGGGAACGTTTCAGCGCCTATTTTAAAAGTTAGCATTTTTGGGAGAATTTTATAAATTTGGGTTAAAGTGCATTTCAATATTATCTATGTTCGTGTTTGATTCTGAGTCTAGGAATAGCTTTGAATGGTGATTCTGGTATTGGGAGCGCGTCCGGAAGTGGATCTAGAGGTTTGTAGGTCATTTTGGAGTGGTTTGGCAAAAGTTATAAATTTTAAGGTTTTTGAGAGGTTGGACAAGAAGTAGACTCCTTGATATCAGGGTTGGAATCCGATTCCGAAATGCGGTGTAGGTCCGTAATAGCAAACGGGACTTGTGTGCAAAATTTGAGGTCAAGCAAGGGTGATTTGATAGGTTTTGACATTGAATGAGGAAGTCTGAAGTTCTAAAGTTCATAAAGCTTGAATCGGAGTGCGATTCCTAGTATTAGAGTTGTTGATGTGATTCGAGTCCTTGAGTAGGTTCGCATTAAGTTTTGAAATTTGTTGGTGTGATGGGATGAGGTCCCAGGGGCACCAGGAGGATTTCGGGTGGCTAACGGACCGAGGTGGACATGGACGAAAGGCTGAGGGCTTGTTTCATCTAGTGTAACCGCACCTGCGAGGTTTTGGCTGCAGGTGAGGAGCCGCAGAAGCGGCCATGAGGGTCGCAGATGCGATTATGGCTTGGGAGTGCTGGGGTCGCAGATGCGGTCATCTCGCCGCAGGAGCGAGACCGTACCTGCGGAAGCGAAGGTGCAGAAGCGAATAATGGGCTGGGAGCCCTGGACCGCAGAAGTGGCATATTGTCCGCACCTTCGGGCCGGCAGTGTGTCCCTTTAAAGCGTGTGTTTGGCTCATGTCAACCCCATTTCCTCCATGGGAACCGCTTGTGGAGCAACTTGGGAGTGCCATTTTCACCACCAAGCATGAGGTAAGTGGTTTGCACTAGTTTTGAGTTAAATATAAGGTTTATACATGGATTTAGTCGTGAAAATTTGTAGAAACTGTGGGATTGGAAGTAAAAACCAGATACTTGTATTTTTGGATTTTGGCCACGAAATTGGGCATCGGATTGAGAGTAAAAATTATATTTGAGTTTGCGAGGTTATGGGTAAAGTTTATCTTCAAAAATTCGGAATCCGGGCATGTGGGCCCGAGGGTGATTTTATCGACTTTTTGATCGGGGTTAGAAATTGTTATAAATTGGATTATAATGAGTAATTGAGCATATACTAAGGGGTTTGCATAATTATTGGCTAGATTCTTGTATTTCTTGCCTTGCAAATGTATAAATAATGATGTTACCTCCTTGGCCTGAGATAAGCTATTAAGTGCTGAAAAGTGAATTTATAAATCCCTTGTCATCAAAAGGATTGATTATGTGTTTCATAATTTCCTTAAATTTACTGTTGTTTTTAATGAAATCCACGACTAATTATACTGTTAGTACGTTACTGTTGGACCACTAGTAATTGTCGGAGTCGACCTCTTGTCACTACTTCTTCGAGATTAGACTGGATACTTACTGCGTACGCATTGTTTTCGTACTCATGCTACACTTGTTGTGTATTTTTGTTGCACAGGAACATGTATCTCTAGTGGCCTCGTTGGGTGCAGCGCCATGGTTGATACAGAGAATCAGGTGAGATGCAACTCTCGAGACGACCCCCAGCCAGTACAGTCTCCTTTAGAGTATTGTATTTTATCTTCTGTCGAATATGTAGAAAGTTATTTTATTACATTTTATTTCGTAGAACTTGCTCATGCACTTGTGACACTGGGTTCTGGGTGATGATGGGATTATTTAGTATTTAAATTTGTAAAGACATTATTACACTCATGGAAGTTCATTATTTGTCGTTTAATATAAGGAAAGAAATGATTTCAAAACTACTAAGAATGAGAATTTAACTAACTTCTTGGAGTTTGCTTGCCTGATTATGGTGTCCGATGCTATCGCGACCCTTAATGGATTTTGGGCCGTGACAATATGGTATCAGAGCAATAGGTTCCCTTAAGTCTCACGAGTCATGAGAAAGTCTAGTAGAGTCTTGCGGATCGGTACGGAGACGCCTGTACTTATCTTCGAGAGGCTACAGGGCTGTTAGGAGTACTTCTCTTCTTGATTCCTCATCCTGCGGTTTGATTCCATTGAGGCTTATGCCTTCATTTCCTTTCCATTCAATCTTATATGATGTGAAGCGCCTGTTATAAATCGGGAATTAAGGAATTGTAATGGTACTACAGATGTGGTGCGGGATGTTTCTCCCAGCGTAGTTGTTTGGGGTATTATCGTCACCTTGCGAAAGTATATTATGTCGTCTCATCTCAGTAGATGTGCTTATGAGAGCTTTGAGGCTATGAATAGGTTGCTACAATGCTCATGAACAGTTATGATGCATTAATTGGTGTAATGGTGGAGTGTTGTACTACGTGTTGAAGTAGTGAATAACTTGAAAGAAGGTCTGCTTAAAGCATGATTTAGAGATTCGGTATTTTATTTCGGCGGAGGAAAGGCAATCAGACTATGAATGTGCAGGTTTGGATTGGTAGAGTAACGGGACTTAGTGTTTTCAACTTTGGTGGAATTTTCATCTGCGACGTGGTTTCATTATCCTCAATTGAATGTGATAAGTTCGTCGGTGTTATGATCTTCTTCAGTTCACCTTTAGGCGTGATGTTGTGAAATGGTGTCGGAGAAGTGGCTGTTAGAGATCACAGTGTGCGGTGGTTTAGGATCGGGTCGGTGTTTCTAATGTTGACGGCTCGAGAAAGATGACTTTCGAAAAGTTTTAAAGTGGTAGGGATAGATATAGATTTAAGGAAACAACTAGGCAGCAAAGGATGAGGAAGGACATGTGGGGAGCGTCAGGCAGTGGTTAAATTTCTAGAAGGTCGGGTGTAAGGAGTGAAAGTCGAGAACTTGCTTGAGGGAGGTTAGTTTGACAAAAGTGGGAGAGCGGAAGAGTAGCATATGGGTTTAGTGGTAGGGTAGCTACACACCTTGAGGAAAAGTTTAGAGTGATTTGGGGATTTTAGTGAACGGTTATTGGGTCCACGAGGTTAGTTTGAAATATTGGCTATTATACGGCGGCAGATTGGGTGCAATAGAAAGGGAGTTGATGATGAAAAGAAGGATGCAATATAACCTTTAATCGGAATATATTGTCGCACATTTAGTTGATGTCCACGAGAAGTGAACGGACTAGTACTGTTGGTGAATGACCACGGGCTCAGGATGGGTTATGGATATCGTAGTGATTGTATCCCGTGTAGCGATGTTGGAAGATGTCTGCGTGTAATTTCCATAGGTTGGTTATCTCATGTGAGCAGATCATCGATCCCGTGGTTGACGAAGTTTCAACGAAGAATTCTATTGGCTATCCAGTAAGAGGTCAAATATGTGAATGTTGCTAGAGATGCAAAGTGTTCATGAAATGCTAACAGAAGGATTTCGAGGAATTTGGTAGTTGATTGCGCAAGGTCATGTCATCAATGAAGAAAGAATCTTGGTGGGTTCCGTAGTTGTGTAAGTAGTGTCTCCAAGCCATGTGGGAGAGTTGATACGCTCAAATTACACCTTAAAATAGTGTAAAGCGATCGTTTTCCAATATAGTAACCCAACGAGGTTGGGGTCGAATCCCACATGGAATAGGCATGAAAAGTTTACTTGAGTAGTGTGAACCTTAACTTAACTCGTCTTTCTATTCCGTTAGAGTAAAAAAAGTATTGCAGTAGATTGAATTGTAATTTAATAACAAGGATGATTAAATAAGGTACTAATTAATTTGATTATCTAAACCAATGTTGTGTCCCCCTCAATGAAATGTAATGCTACTGATGTTAATATGATATATTTCTAATGGAAGGTTCTTTGGATATGAAAATAATTTCTAAATGACTACCAAATATTTTCCAATAGTTGGGTAGTATTTCTCTTTATGATTTTTCCAAATATAAAAGAGTTGCAACTAAGAGTGATCAATTTATGCCAAATAAAATGCACTAATTCCTAAGCGATTCCATTAAACAAGGTTTAAAACCTTGAGTCTTTGATATTTACTCCTACCAAACCCTAACTCACTTTTCCAAGTTGAGAAAGAATATAATGGCGCTTGCTACTGTTTGCAACCACTAACAAGAAACGAAGAATTAGAAGTAAATAAATATCAACCAACCATTATACATATATTCAATGTTAAACACCAATTGACATTACACCCATTTAGGGTCCACAACCTTAGTAATTAAACTAGCCTTACATGCTAAAATATAAAAGCAAAGGAATATTAAATGTCATAAATGCTTACAAAAGTGCACGATTCTTGACTTGAAAACTTCCAGACAAGATGCCCCCACAAAATCCCAATAAATCTATTTCTGGTGGGGTAAAACTCGGGGCCAATTTCGGACAAAAATGCCCTTTCAAAACCCTAGTTCCAGGAAGTCATTACATTCTAGTTATGCGGTCCGCATTGTTGATATGCGGCCGCATAGTGTCATTGCATTGACGCTCTCAGCCACTTCTATAGTAGGTCTGCGATGCATTATGCGGCCCGCAAACCAGTTCTGTGGTCACATAATGGACCGCAATTCTTCACTTTGATTTGGCCACACTGACTGTTGGACTCTGCAGTTCACCTGGGCATTATGCGGTCCGCATGTTGGATTTGTGGTCCGCATTTTCAACTATGTGGTCGCATATTTCCCATCTTGTCTTTCTTCGGCCTTTTGATTACATTTCCATGTTTTTGGGTCCTTAAGCTTCATGCACTGAAAAACATCAAAATTACATAAGTATGAAAGACAATTGCATTTAAAACGAGAAAAAATCTAAGCAATTGGTATTAAATGTGCCGAAATTCTCCGGCACATAAACACCCCCGACTTAAACTCGCGCTTGTCCTCAAGCAAATAAAACAACTCTATCCTATTCTAGACTCCAACTAAACAACATGAAACAATAGTGACCGTGGACGGTGTTAATTGTCAGTATTACAAGCCTGTAATTTCGTTTATTTACCCTTCCTGAACAATCATTCCTATTCACAAAGAACATGATCAACTTGTGAACTTCGAGCCTCGACCAATTTGACAAAATGTTACTCGCAGTTGAGTTCCTTTGCATTCGACTTCATGAGCTCAACTGCTATTAGACCTCACAGTTCAAATGCCATTACCAGAAAGAAAGTCCCAAACTCACAATATTTACAATGACAACAAAAGGGACATATTCACACAGGCACTCACTCTCACAAATAGTTTCAAGTGTTAGAACACATCATACCACAAGCTTGCCCTTATTTTAATTTGTCGCCTATTCAAGAACATTTTGTTGGAGATCCCATAAGGACTTTTTAAGATTGTAATGTAGGCTTAGGGAAGGGTTGGATAAACATTTGGCTACAAGTGACTACACCTTCCTTGAACACTACTCACATTTTTCTTTCTTGTTGTCCTTTGTTTCTTTTCAAACTACACAACCCTCATTGGCTCTGAGTTAACAACATCGAACCACCTTAAATACCTCTCTAATTTTCTTCAAGGCTCTATATTTCGATATATATACAAATATTTCTTTTTCTTCTTTGTTTTTTTTTATTTTCTTTTGGAGTTTGAATAATTTCATGTGAAGACTTTGAGGTATAGGTTCTTACACTCACTGTACAACCTTACCAATTTTCAACTTGACACCACACCCCCAACTTAGGCTTTTAACCTCATTCTCAATGTTCAAGGAGGGACGGGTTCAAAAGAGGGAATTATTTTACAGCATGGGCAAGGTTTCTAATGAGGTGACCAAACAAAAGGTTAAAGGCTCAAATGGGGTATATAGTGATAATGTCTATACAGTGGGTAGCTTGAAAGGCTAACTTGGTTTTCAAATAACACAAAGACAGCCTAAGGTCATTTCTCCAACTAAATGTACTTATCAGGAGCATCAAAAGACCAACTCGGCAAGTTCTAGATGACTGACATAGACACGAGAATTATTTACACAGAACTAACACACATGGCACATGAACTGTTTGGCTCAACATATTTTTACAGTTGGCAACTCGGAACATTCTAAGTAAGATTGGAGTCACAGAGCGAGCCTCAAGTTCACCCAAGTGGTCAACAATATTTGTTTTTGTTAAACAACAGAAGGGTATAGCTTATTTACAGCCATACATGCTTGAAACTAGACACTCACACCAAACCGGTCAAAATGTTTCATTCTACTGCCATGGTTATACTATTACACCCTTGGAAAAGAACCCGCCGAAGAAAAACCAAGGGGAATTCATTGCTAATTACTAAAGATGTACATGCATACAACTATCTATATGTTTTTGGTTTTTTTATATGTACAAAGATAACACAATTATATACAAGAGTTGAAGAGAATTTGGTTATATACACCAAGATCACTACAAAAAAACATGTACAAGATTACAAAAATATATACAATATATACAAGGCTATCCCACCCCCCAACTAAAAAGAATGCATTGTCCCCAATGCATAAGAAATGAGAAATAGAGTAGTAGGGGCTCCTGGGGCGCACTAAGCACTATGGGAGTCTGTACCATGTTGAATGGTGGTGGGGTCACCCTATGATACTTGGGCTAGGACTGATGAGATTGCATCTTAAAGAGTTACCTCCACGGGAGGTGGTGTGACCTCCACCTACCCTGTTGATGGGACTGGGGCCTTCGAGCTGCTAGCTTCACCTGCTGATGGCGGAATGGTCGATGATATGGCTCTGGTGACCATGTCTTCTAGCGAGTGCTCAATCGTTGTCAGAATAGCTGCTTCTTCTTCTTTTTCTACAGCTGTAGGGACGGTAACCTGCTTACCTTTCTCCTGGGGACCCTCATCCTCATCGGACTATGACTCCTCGTCTATCTCCTCCTCATCTGTGTCCCCAACCTCAGACTCGGCAGCGTGTCCAGAATCATCCCCATATTGGATGTTAATGTGTGCAGGGGGAACTGGATTCAGGGAAGCCCCGACAGTCTATGGCTCAGGTGCTGTCATCAGTGTGGAGAAGTGAAGGTCGAACCCTGCCACAGTCATACCCGCTCCCTGCTCTCCTTCCTTGGGCAAGAAGGAGGATAGATGGAACTCCAGATTTTGCATTTTGTGGAGTTCGGTCTTCAGTGTGTCAACTTCATCACGGAGCTTGGGTAGGCCTCCAACCTCACCCCGCTCTACCCTCTCATGTCGAACGTCAATTAACTGGAGACGATCTCCATAGGAGCCATGCTGCTGCTGGAGCGCTGTCACTGAGGATTAGATAGGAGTAAGAGCCTGCCTCATCAGAGTAGGCAGGTCATTCAGAAGCCGGTCTACCTTTGCATTGGCATGCTGAGCTAAAAGACCTAGCCTCAAAAGAGCTGGAAGAGCAGCAGAAGGCTGAGCAATAGTGGCATGAGAGGTGGAATATAGGGTGGCAATGGATGCCACTATGGCCTGAGGAGAAGTAGGTGGCTGGGAGTTCTAAGTGTTTGCATCAGCAGGAATCTTGATCTGAATCTCTGGAAGAGCAGCGGCTACATGTGGCACCGCGTCACTGATGCGCGTGATATCAATATCCTTCAACTATATCCCCATCTTTTCATAGTGTGGCAGTGTAGGGACATCCACCACCTTACCGTGGGCGGTGATCAAGCATTGGAAAGGCAGTGACGTGGCGTTCTGGTTGGCTCGTACCCCTAGCTCTCGGAAGATAATGTTACTGACTTCAATCTTGATCTCAGTCATAATGCATGCAATGAGAAGAGCTTTCTCAATGCTTATGTCAGTCTCGTTCTGGGATGGTATCAAGCGAGAGGTGACAAGGGTGAGACAGAATCTACCCTCTCGTGTAAGATCTTCCTTGAATATTTTATTCAGAGGGTCAATCCAAGCAGGGGTCCCCGTTGTGATCATTGAAGAAATCTAGGCTCGCTCAGCACCTCTATTGGCCCACTTGGCCTCATACTCCGCTGTGCCCGGATTCCAACTTTTAAAGTATAGGTCATTTATTGTGGCCTTGTCACAAAGCACCGACTTCCCTCGAACAATGTCCGATTCACATAATACCTTGTTGCGCTTGTGATGAGCTATTTGGGAGCCCCCGTAGGATGCATAGAACTCTCGCACTACCATTTCATTGAAATCATCAGGCATGTTAGTCAAGCAATCCCAGTTTCTATCCTTGATATTCTCCAGTATGTGAGGGTACTGCTCCTGTAGTTCGTTCAGACTCAACTGTTTCTCTTTGATAATTTTTTGTTTTGTGTGCCCTTCTTTATACAGACTCCTAGATCATGTGACCTCAAACCGGAGTTGGAAATCATCTCCCATCTTTCTTCTTACCTCAGCATGTAGGTTGACTGAGGGCAAGCTCTCCTCCTCATCATACTGGGAGGGATGTTGAGCAAAAGGTCGGGATGGTTCTTGGCGTGAATGTTTGGCTTATTGTGTTAGATGGCCGGATGAGGTCCTCTTTTTAACAACAACAAATTTCTTCGAAGCCACATCTGTAAAGAAATGAAGTGTGAGCGACATAGCAGACATCAGAGAAAAATGTTACAAAGAATAGTAAAAAACGCGACAGGGTATGCGGTCGCATAACCACTATGTGTACCGCAAACCTGTCGCAATTATCAATATGCAAGAGATGAAACAATTATACGATGAGTTATGTGATCGCATATCCATTATGCGGTTTGCATACCAATCGCAAAACGGGGCACTAGAAAACGCACTCACACTAGGCGATCGCAAAATCCACAGCATAGTTGGATATGCGATCGCAGAACTGCCGCAAACAACGTACCAAGACTGGGTAGTGACTGTCTGGGTATACGGTGGGTTTGCGGTCTGCATATTTCTTATGCGATTGCAAACACGTCGCATTTGGTCATCTCCCTCAAGCCACCGTTGGTTTTCCTCTGCGGCACAAATGCGGACCGCACATCAACTTTGCGGGCCGCGGAAAATCATCGTCCCCATGGTTTGTTTCTAACCCTACAATGGTGATTCGTAGATTCACTACCCAACAACTCAACCTACTTCATTATGCAAGGACTCTCATGATGAACAAAAGAACGATACAAAATCAAAGAGAAAACCAAGGACTAAATTATATGAACAGCAGACAAAAATTAAAACTAAAATTAAGGGAAATAAGGTAAGGAAGGAGAACATACCAGATTTTAGGTGAATGAGACACAAGCAATGAGACGAATTCCAGAAATGTGATCTTTGTACACTTTGTCTAATTGCAAACCGTGTTCCTCTCTTCTTTGGTTTTTTTAACGGGGGTTATGTGAAGGGGTAGGGTTACTTACCTGGGAAGAATGCGGTGCGTAAGTGACCACATAACACATTATGTGACCGCATAAGTGTTATGCGGTAGTGTTACCTCAAGTCTTCCTCAAAGTCATTATGCAGTGCACTTTACGATCGCATAAATGATATGCGGTCCGCAAAGTGCACCTCTCCGCAGCACTTTGGCAACTGATTTTTCCCCAGCACACTGTATAAGTATGCGATGCCTATGTGGTCCACATAGTAAATATGCGATCGTATACATGTACAAACCTCTCTTAGTGATTTTTTTTTCATTTCATGCGAAATTTCACCCAGTTTTATGACTTTCTTTTTTTTCGGATCACCTGCACTCTAACACACACTTTAAATTGCTCAATTTAATCTATCTAACCAAAATTAAAAATTAAAGAACAAAAAGGATGTTACCACACATGGGTTGCCTCCCATGAAACGGTTAATTTAACCTCGCGGCACGACGAAGTTGGCCCTTCTTCGGGCTTACTCATTAGTCGGGCATGGACCATCTTTGAGAACCAACTGTTCTACCAACTGTTTTTCTCCATCTGTGCCCAAGTAGTGCTTGACTCGCTGGCCTTTTACTTTGAAGGTTCGGATCCCATCCTCAGATTCTAATTCCACAGCTCCAAAAGGGGATACACCTACCACCTTGAATAGGCCGGACCACTTTGATTTTAGTTTGCCCGGAAACAATTTGAGCCTTGAGTTGAAAAGCAAAACCAAGTCACCCGACATGAACTCCCTTTTCAAGATATTTTGTCATGGAGGAACTTCATCCTTTCCTTGTACACAGCTACACTTTCATATGCATGGAAACGGAATTCCTCCATTTGATTGAGTTGTGTTAACCTCAAATTTACAGCTTCAGCCCAGCCTAAGTAAAAACTTTTTAAATCCCACATGGCTTTGTGCTCCAATTCAACGGGTAGATGACAAACCTTTCCGAGGACGAACAGGTAAGGTGAAGTACCAATAGGGGTTTTGTACGCCATGCGGTATGCCCACAATGCGTCATCTAGCTTCTTTGACCAGTCGGTCATGTTGGCATTAACAGTCTTTGCTATAATATTCTTTATCTCCCGGTTGGAAACTTCAACTTGGCCACTTGATTGGGGCTGATAAGGTGTGGCCATATTATGATTGACGCCATATTTCTCTAGTAGCCTCATGAAAGCCTTGTTACAGAAGTGAGATCCACCATCACTAAGAATGGCGTTAGGAGTGCCAAACCGTGTGAATATATTTTTCTTTAGGAATGCGGTTACACACCTTGCCTCATTGTTTGGTAGGGCAATTGCTTCAACCCACTTTGACACATAGTCCACAGCCACCGGGATGTATTTCATACCACACGAGCTTACAAAGGGGCCCGTAAATCAATCTCCCACACATCAAAGATCTCGACCTCCATCATAGCGCATTGGAACTTCGTGCCTCTTAGAGATTGATCGCTACCTCTCACATTGGTCACAAGCCTTGAAAATTTGATTTCCATCTTGATAAAGCGACGCCCAATAATAGCCACATTCAAGTACCTTTGCCATCGTTCGATTACCCCCATTGATGACCCCAACCCGTGAGTCATAGCATGCCTTTAGAATTTGCATCATCTCTTCTTCTGGAACGCACCTTCTAATGATGTTATCGGCACAAATGCGGAACAAGAATAGTTCTTCCTAATAATATTGCCGGCACTCTCTCAAAAACTTCTTCTTTCGGTAAGCTTCCAGTTCATCCAGAATGAGGTCACTAACCAAGTAGTTCGTAATATCGGCGTACCAAGGAGTAGATGAAGAAGACAGTGCCAAAATATGCTCATCAGGGAAAGCATCATTTATGTCAAGATTTTCCTTCGGTCGCCCGTCTTCTTCAAGCCTAGAGAGATGATCTGCTACTTCATTTTCTGCGCCCTTACGGTCCTTGACTTTAAAGTCAAATTCTTGCAATTGGAGGACCATCATATTAACCTAGGTTTGGCATCTTTCTTTTCCATGAGATAGTGAAGAGCGGCATGATCGGTATACACCACCACCTTAGACCTCAACAAAGAAGCTCGGAACATTTCAAAAGCATATACAATGGCAATAAGCTCTTGCTCTGCCACAATATAGTTCACTTGTGCCCCGTTGAGTGTGATGAAGAACCTTGTTATGCCGTTGACCCCGAACTGCTCCAATAGCTACACCACTGGCGTCACATAGGACTTTGAATGGAAGAGACCAATCTGGTGTGACAATAATGGGTGTCGTGGTGAGCTTCTGTTTTAGCTCCTCAAATGCCTTAAGGCACTTTTCATCAAACACAAACTTGGCGCCTTTTTCAAGGAGCTTGCACATAGGATTTGCAGTTTTGGAGAAGTCCTTCATAAAACGCCGATAAAATCCGGCATGCCCTAAAAAGCTTCTAACACATTTTACCGATGTTGGTGGAGGAAGATTGGAGATGATTTCTACTTTTGCTAGATCAACCTCTATGCCATATTTTGAAATATTGTGCCCCAGGACAATGCCTTCGTCCATCATGAAGCGATATTTCTCCCAGTTAAGTACAAGTTTGGTGTCCTCACATCGCTTGAGCACTTGTCTAAGATTGTCAAGACAATGCTCAAAAGAATCACCTATAACCGAAAATCCGTCCATAAAAACCTCTAGGAAATCCTCCACCATGTCTGAGAAGATTGACATCATGCATCTTTGAAAGGTAACCGGAGCTTTGCATAAACCAAGCGGCATCCGGCTAAAGCCAAAGGTTCCATATGGGAAGTGAATGTTGTCTTTTCTTGGCCCTTCGGTGCTATATTGATTTGGTTATAGCCGGAATACCCATCGAGGAAGCAATATAATGATCTTCCCGCTAGCCGATCAAGCATTTGATCAATAAAAGGCATAGGGAAATGATCTTTGCATGTGGCAATGTTGAGATTCCGGTAGACTATGCATACTCTCCATGAACTATCCGCAATGGGGTAGACAACCCCAGCATCTAACCACTTGATTATCTCTTTCTTGACCACTTCTTGCATGGATGGATTCAACCTCCTTTGGTGTTCAAAACTCAGCTTGCTTCCGTCTTCCAATTGGATTTTATGCTCACAAATTTCGGAGGGAGTACCTCGAATGTCCACTATTGTCCATCCAATAGTTTGTCGGTGTTCTCGCAAGACATTAAACAATTTTCCTACTTGCACATCATCTAAGAAAGAGGAAAAAATTACGGGTAAAGTAGCATTAGAGCCAAGAAATTTGTACCTCAAATGTGATGGAAGTGGCTTGATCTCAAGTTGTGGTGGCTCCATGATGGAAGGCTTTGCGGGAGGAGTGGCTCTCTTCTCAATGTCAAGAGAGAGTTTCTTCGGTGCATAAGAGTAGGGCCCGCGTCCTTCCAATGCATTCACGACTTCTACATACCCCTTCATGTCCTCTCCATCAAAATTTACCAACATTGCTGCCAAGGCCTCACCAAGGCACTTTTCCTCCATCATCATGTCACTAGCATCCTCGACCTCATCAACAACATCTGTTATCGAGATCCCTTCATATGCGTTCGGCAACTTCAAACCCTTACTAGCTTGGAAAGTGACTTCCTCATCATTCACTCGGAATTTGATTTCATTTCGTTCCGAGTCTATCAAGGCTCTTCCTGTGGCAAGGAACAGTCTTCCCAATATGATAGGAATTTCGTTGTCAACCGCACAATCAATGATAACAAAGTCAATCAATGATAACAAAGTCGGTCGGTAGGAGGAACTTCCCCACTTTTACTAAGACATCATCCACAATACCCCCGAGTCTCTTGATTGAATGGTCGGCCATTTGCAATCTCATTCTTGTGGGTCTTGGCAACCCCAATCCTGCTTGCTTGTAAATAGCAAGAGGCATCAAATTTATTGTAGCACCATTATCACAAAGTGCCCTTGCGAAATCTCTCAACCCGATAGTACATGGAATAGTGAATTCTCTCGGGTCTTCCTGCTTCTCAACGGTGGTTGTGGAAATAATATCACTAACCCGGTGAGCCATGTTCACCACTTCATTCCTTGTGGATCTCTTCTTGGTCATCAAGTCTTTTAAGTATTTGGAAAATCCCTCCATCTCTTGGTAATCTTCCAAGAAAGGGATTTTTACCGACAATTGCTTCAAGATATCATAGAAATTCTCGAACTTGCCATCATCTACCCTCCTTGCAAGCCTTTGAGGGAATGGAGGAGTAGGAATATGAATCGGTGAAGGAGATTTTGGGGTCTCCATCACCTTTTCCATAACCTCATCATGCTTTGCTTTTTGGATTTTTACCTCTTGGGAGGGTTTCTCACTTTCAACAACAACCAGCACTTCGACTTGTGCCTCAACTTCTTGCTCAAGATCATCTACCTCAACTACTTGTTCACTCTCACCTTGAAGGACCTTACCGCTTCTAGTCGTAATAGCCATGCAATGATAATATGAACCGCTCACATTCCCCTTTGGGTTGACAATTGTATCACTTGGAAGAATACCTTTTACTTTAGGGTTTTGTTCCCTTGACAAGTCTCGCATTTGCATCTCAAGCCTTTGTATAGAGGTGTATTTGTGACCTCATGATTTCGGACATGTTCTTCATCGTAGCAACACCTCTCTCTTGATTTTTCAAGAGCTTTTCAAGCATCCCTTCTAACTTGGATTCATTTGAAGGACCCTCCGTGTAATACTGCCCCTTCGGTGGAACATAGGGGTTGGACCTCCGGTTGGCGTAATTGCTATTGTTGTTGTTTCAATTACCTTGACTCGAATTACCTTGTTCATTGTACCAATTTTGTTGGCCATGACCTTGCGGGTTCGGCCTCCATTGATTTTGTTGGCTTCTTCATACTCTTGATTTCCCTTCGATTGCATGTCTTCCACAACATTTACCTTCTTTGTTTGGCTCTCCGTAAACATCTTTGTCAACACATCAATGTTGGTGGAAAAACCGGCAATCAATTGGTCTCTCTCTTGATTTGCTTTGATCATATTGGTGAGAGAGGGAGTACCATAACAAATTCCACCACTAGCATCTTCAGAAAGCCATGCTTGATTGTGTTTGGCCATTTATCCAGATTTTCTATAATCCGGGTGAATGATTTGTCCATGAAAGATCCGTTTTCTGTATTTTTTGCTATGGACTGAGACAATGGATCCAAACTCATGTAGAACTTCTCCATCAGAATTCCATCCGGAAAACCATGGTTCGGTGACCTCACTAAGTACAACTTGAATCGGTTCCACACTTCATGTAAGTGTTCTCGTAGTATTTATTTGAAGAAGAAGATTTTATCTCTAAGCTCAAACTTCTTGCTTTGAGGGAACCAGTTAGACAAGAAGGCACGGACAAGCTCGGGCCAAGAAGTGATGGATTGAGGAGGTAGTTTTTGAATCCACTTTCTCGCTTCTCCAGTCAATGAGTATTTGAATACTCGCAATCACAAGGGCTCGTCTGTTATATTGTTCTGTTTATGCATGGCACATTGATCACGCTCAACTATGTCTTATAAAAAGACTAAACGGGCATTGCAAATATAAATCTGGGGTATTAAGCCCAAAGTCGATCCCACGGAGAATTGAACGTATCAATTGAGTTTATGAAATACTAAACTGGTGTTACTCAAGTTTCTCAATACTTTTGAATATCAATTTGTGTTGTTTAACTAATTCTACTAACAAAATAATCAACTTGTAATTAACTAACAATTTAATGTAAACAATACTATTAAAGGTCTAAGGTTATGGTTTCCCCCGTTGGTGAATTCTTTCTCCGATACTTCTTATAGCTTAATTAATCGTCTCAATCAATCATGAACTCTCTATCTACCATAAATCTCTCTCGAGTAATTATGATAATTTACTAGACGCACTCTCTCAAGTTACGCTAGCTAGATCGCAATACAGTTCACTTTAGATTGCACCCGAGGTATCGCTATCTCTAATCCAACCTCTAAACCCTCGGTTATGACTTTCGTCTATACTCTGGGAGTGGTGTTGTTCAAACAATTACCTAAATATGCACTCTCTCTCAAGTAGATACATACTAAATAGGCACAGCTAATTGATGGCCATTCAATTAACTACAATAAGAACGTAGTTGAACAAATAGAGAATAATCAATCAAAATATATTAATATCAAAAGAAATTCATCCCCAACGGGTTCTACCAAAACCCTAGATTAAAAACTTAGCTACTCATGTTTAAACGAAACAAAATTAAAAATAATTGCATAATTGAAATATAAAGTAAGAAATACTAGATTGTAGAAATCGATGTTCTTGCACTTCAAAGGAATTTTCTTCTTCTCTACTGTTGATTCCCAAAAATCCTCATTTAATTGTGTTTTAGGAGTCTATTTATAGGCTTAGGTCGAACCCTAACCATGTAGGAGACTTCTATTTCAACCGGGAAACATTTAACTCGTCAAACTCGGATTTGGGCGAAACTGGGGACCCCTGGCGTTTGGGCTCTAACGCCCCCCTAACGCCAGAGGGGGTCTGGCGTTATGGCCCTAACGCCCCCCTAACGCCAGGGGGGCCAGGCTTTATGGGGAAAACGTCCCCTAACGCCAGGGGGTGCCAGGCTTTAGGGGGCAAACGCCCGGCTATCGCCTGGGCGTCTCCTTTTGCGTATTTTCGACGTATTTGCATCCCTTTAGCTCCGTTTCCATCTCCAATTCACCTACACAT
>ML375841.1:4540-43008 GCA_005239525.1 Nicotiana knightiana
TTCTTTGACAATGTTGAACCGGTCAATCATAACTTTGTTTGAGCTCCTTGAACCTAGATCTCGGAATATCCAAAATTCTAGGTAGAGTTACCGCCATGATGACTTGTCCTCGGCCATAGTCCCATTCCCTTAGATGATTTCTCAACTCCCTCTCTAGTTATGCCTTTTGTAAGCGGATCCGCCACATTATCCTTTGATCTTACATAATCAATAGTGATAATTCCACTAGAAAGTAGTTGTCTAACGGTGTTATGTCTTCGCCGTATATGACGAGACTTTCCGTTATACATAACGCTCCCTGCCCTTCCTATTGCAGCCTCACTATCGCAATGTATGCATATAGGAGCCAAAGGTTTTGGCCAGAATGGAATGTCTTCTAAGAAGTTTCGAAGCCATTCAGCTTCTTCACCGGCCTTATCCAAAGCTATAAACTCTGATTCCATTGTAGAGCAAGTGATGCACGTCTGTTTGGAAGACTTCCAAGATACTGCTCCACTGCCAACAGTAAAAACATATTCACTTGTGGACTTTGTTTCTGTTGAGCCGGTTATCCAATTTGCATCACTATATCCTTCGATAATCGCAGGATATTTATTGTAGTGCAAAGCGTAATCATGGGTATATTCCAAATATCCCAGAACTAGTTTCATTGCCACCCAGTGATGTTTGTTGGGATTACTTGTGAATCGACTAAGTTTACTTATTGCACAAGCTATATCAAGACGTGTACAGTTCATGATACACATTAAGCTTCCCAACAAACGAGCATAATCCAATTGAGACGTGCTTCCACCTTTATTCTTTACAAGATAATGGTTTAAGTCAATTGGAGTTCTTGCACTTCTAAATTCCAAGTGTTTGAATTTTTCAAGTACCATTTTCACGTAATGTGATTGAGACAAAGCCAGACCTTGAGGAGTTCTCTGGATTTTAATTCCTATAATTACATCGGCAACTCCTAAGTCTTTCATATCAAACTTACTAACAAGCATACGCTTAGTAGCTTGAATGTTGGCAATGTCTTTGCTCATTATTAGCATAACATCAACATATAAGCAAACAATGACTATATGATTTGGAACGTTTTTAATGTAAACACATTTATCACATTCATTAATTTTAAAGTCATTTGACAACATTGTTTGGTCAAATTTTGAATGTCATTGTTTGAGTGCTTGTTTTAGTCCATAAAGGGACTTAACAAGTCGGCACACCTTCTTTTCTTTTCCCGGAACCACAAACCCTTCAGGTTGGTTCATGTAAATTTCTTCTTCCAAATCACCATTTAAGAAGGCCGTTTTTACATCCATTTGATGGATTTGAAGACTATACAAGGCGGCTAACGCTATTAGCATCCGAATGGATGTAATTCTCGTTACCGGCGAGTATGTGTCAAAATAGTCAAGACCTTCTCTCTGTCTAAATCCTTTGACAACAAGTCTTGCCTTGTATTTTTCAATAGTGCCATCGTTTTTTATTTTCTTCTTGAAAATCCATTTAGAACCCAAAGTTTTGTTACCTGGAGGAAGATCAACCAGCTCCCAAGTGTGGTTGCTCAATATGGATTCTATTTCACTATTGACAGCCTCTTTCCAATATTGTGCTTCTGAGGAAGACATTGCTTCCTTGAAGGTTCGAGGCTCATTTTCTAGCAGAAAAGTCAGAAAATCTGGACCGAATGAAGTAGATGTCCTTTGACGTTTACTTCTTCTCGGATTTTCCTCATTAGGCATACCATCTGTTGTTTCCTTCCGAGGTCGTTTTGAATTTTGGTAGGACAATTCACTTTCCTTTTTATACGGATAAATAGTTTCAAAAAATTCAGCATTATCTGATTCTATTACCGTATTAACATGGATCTCGGATTTTCTGATTTATGAACCAGAAATTAATATGCCTTTCTATTGGTTACATATCCAATAAATACACAATCAACCGTTTTTGATCATATCTTCACCTTTTTAGGCTTAGGAACCTGTACTTTAGCTAAACACCCCCACACTTTGAAGTATTTCAAGGTGGGTTTCCTTCCTTTCCACTTTTCGTACGGGATGGACTGTGTTTTACTGTGGGGTACACGGTTGATTATTCGATTTGCTGTAAGTATAGCTTCCCCCCACAAGTTTTATGGTAAACCATAACTTATCAACAAGGCATTCATCATATCCTTTAATGTTCGATTCTTTCTTTCTGCAATTCTATTAGAT
This sequence comes from Nicotiana knightiana, assembly GCA_005239525.1. NCBI lineage: Eukaryota > Viridiplantae > Streptophyta > Magnoliopsida > Solanales > Solanaceae > Nicotiana > Nicotiana knightiana. Next base: position 6,748 of record ML375841.1, read on the forward strand.
TGAGGAGAGTACGGGGAATTGTTTGGTGAATAATTCCATTTTCCAAACATATTTGTTCAAAAGGAGATTCATATTCGCCACCCCTATCACTTCTTATCATTTTGATCTTTTTGTTAAGTTGTGTTTCAACTTCATTCTTGTATTGCTTGAATGCATCAATTGCTTCATCTTTACTACTAAGTAAGTAAACATAGCAATATCTCGTACTATCGTCAATAAAAGTGATGAAGTACTTTTTCCCATTGCGAGATGGCGTTGACTTCATGTCGCAAATATCTGTGTGAATTAAATCTAAAGGACTTGAATTCCTTTCGACAGACTTATACGGATGCTTAGAATACTTTTATTCCACACAGATTTGACATTTTAAGTTAATGCAATTAAATTTTTGCAATACTTCCAAATTAATCATTTTTCGTAATGTTTTGAAGTTGACGTGGCCTAAGCGCGCATGCCATAAAGTGTTTGACTCAACTAAGTAAGAAGAAGCTTCAAATTTATTGATAGAATAGTTATTACATTTAGCTTAAAAAGGCCCTCATTCAGGTAACATTTGCCTACATACAGATCATTATTACTTAAAACAAACACTATTGGAAACAAACAAACACTTAAATCCATTTTTGACAAGAAGTGCTGTAGATACTAAATTCTTGCGAATTTCTAGAACATGGAGAACTTGATTTAAAGTCACAATTTTTCCGGATGTCATCTTCAATGCAATCTTGCCAACTCCCTCGATTTTGGCCGTAGATGAATTTCCCATGAAAAGAGTTTGGTCAGGTCCCGCGGGAGCATAAGAAGAAAATAATTCCTTGTTTGCACAAATATGGCGAGTGGCTCCAGAATCAATCCACCAGTCTCTCGGATTTCCTACCAGGTTGCATTCAGACAACATGGCACACAAGTCCTCCACTTCTACCACATTTGCTTGATTCTTCTTCTTTTGTGACTCTTTCTTTGGAGCGCGACAATTTATGGACTTATGCCCGGGCTTTCCACAGTTGTGACAACTACCTTTGAACTTCTTCTTGTTCGGGTAATTCTTTGGTCCAGATGCCTGCTTTCTCTTCTTTTTATTTCCCGGTGCTTCCTCAACAATATTAGCTCCCATTATTGCCGAGTAGCCACGTGACTTCTTTTCAGCATTTTTGTTGTCTTCTTCTATCCTTAGATGAACAATTAGATCCTTAAGTGTCATCTCGTTGCGCTTGTGCTTCAAGTAGTTCTTAAAGTCCTTCCATAAATGAGGTAAATTTTCAATGAAGGCAGCAACTTGAAACGCCTCATTTATGACCATACCTTCAATAATAAATTTATAATTAATAACACTATTAATATTATTAATAAAATTATTGACTCGAGTCATACCTTCAGCAAGGAGGTCATGCACGATGACTTGTAATTCTTGGACTTGAGTGATGACCGACCTGGTGTCAATCATTTTAAACTCCAAAAATTTTGCAGCAACGAACTTCTTAAGTCCAGCATCCTCGGTCTTGTACTTTTTCTCAAGAGCGTTCCATAACTCTTTTGAAGTTTCCATGACACTATAAATATTATACAAGCCATCCTCCAAACAACTTAAAATGTAGTTTCTGCATAGGAAATCAAAGTGTTTCCATGCTTCAATTACCACAAATCATTCAGCCTCAGGAGTATCTTCTCCCACGACTGGAACATCTTCCTTGATGTGTCGTTGCAGGCTTAGTGTAGTTAGATAGAATAACATCTTCATCTGCCAACATTTTGAAGTCTGTACCGAAAAATTTCCCGAATTTTTCTGCCGGTGCCATTGTATGTGCTTGTCTTGACGAAGCAGCAATACTCGATGAAGCACCCGTTCCAACAACATTTCAATTAGTTTGGTTTTCATTCGTCATGTTTCCGTAGAGTTGGAAACAAACAGAACTTTGTAAAATCAGTGAAGTTTTGATATCTTCAAACTGAATACCAAACCAAACATACAACACGTAACAATGGTGAAGTTCTTATATACTTCAAACCCGTACGTTTATTAGTCCGGTAAAGTTTTGATATACTTTAAACCGGACAGAANGGTGAAGTTCTTATATACTTAAAACCCATATGTTTATTATTCCGGTAACGTTTTGATATACTTTAAACCGGACATAACAGATATTGGAGTAGAAAGAACGAAGGCTTTAGTCTCCAAACCAGTATACAAAATATAGATAACAGTTCAATATAAATTTTAACACAGAAACATTAAATTAAAAATTCCTTAAGCTTGTTAACGCTACTGTGTTAAAACAAAAAATAGAAAACTGTTAGAAGAAATTGAAAAGCTGTAAACGATAAAAAATATTCCGAGTCCACAATTTTCTTGTGCGTCCTTAAGGAATTTTAACCCCCTCACAAGTTGCCAAGGTAATGGATTAAATCCTCCTAGAATAAACGGAATAAATCTTCCTGCAACAGTGGCAATACAAACTGCAGGATATCAACAAACTCAAAGAACGGAGAAAAATCACACTTACGAATTTGAGAGAGAAACTGTGAAGTAGAATGCAGGATTTTCAGAAGGAAGTTCTGTATTTTCAAGTGAGTGAAAAGGAAGCCATGCCTCGGAATTTATAGGCAATTATTGGAAGAGGTGTGATGCCTGTTCAGGAAGAGGTGTCTGTCAAGAAGGGAAAAGCAGAGTTCAGCATTTTGGATATTCCAGTTAATTCTGTTAATGAACTTACTGACACTTAATTAATTCGTAAATAATTAATTAAATAAATTTTGTCAAAAAATTAATCTTATCGATCGATCATTTGACAAATCTAAATCCAAATCCAAATCTAAATCTGAATCCGAACCCGAGCCGAGCGACGACGACGGCGCGAGGCTTCATTCTCTTCAACTCCTTTTAAGAGCTCCAAGAAGTGATTCTATATTTATACGCACAAGTGTAGTTGTCCCTCACCAAATCCGAATCCAAAGCCGAAGCCGAAGCCGAAGCCGAGCCGAGCGACGACGACGGCGCGAGGCTTCATTCTTTTCAACTCCTTTTAAGAGCTCTAAGAAGTGATTCTATATTTATACACACAAGTGTAGTTGTCCCTCACCAATGTGGTACAAAGTTCATTTGTCATAAAGACAAAGCTCACTTGATTCAAATTTTGTCATTTTCCTCCATTTTATTTCCCACCATTTCCCAATTCACACTTCTAGTCTTTAAGGCCCAATGGCTTAAAGTCCAACAAGTGAATCATTGCAGACCTTTCTTGACAACCACACTTTGATTATTTTTGTAGCTTATACTATCAACATAATTTAATCTATTATATCAGGCAGAGACAGATGTAGAGTTTTAGCTACAGATTTAGTAGGACCCGATAACTTTTGCCAAAAACTGTATTTGTTTTAAAAATTTTATTGAATATGTATAAATAATTTATCCAGAACCAATCTTTTCTAGAATCCAAAACCTATAGTCTCAAACTTGTGAATGAGCCTCTGATATCAAGTTAGTGATTATTTTTGTTTAGTTATCAATTACCTTTCAAGTGATCTGATTCTACAAATATTTTTAAACTATTAGTACATAAGATTTAAATTCATTGAGTAATATCCTCTTCTCTTCTACTTCCTCTTTCCCCCCTTTCTTTGTTGGTCCATTTATACTTCTATAATCCTAGACTAATCAACCACAAAAGCTTTAAGAAGGGTGCTATACATATATTTGGAGTTGCCAAGAAGGATGTTTGGCTAAAAGCATGGCTTCCTTCCAATTCCAAGCACATAACGAAGTTGATTTTCATCAATATTGCAGTGACCATTTAGATCGTATTGGTTCTTGTTAAATACGCCAAAATTTTGAAAAATAACGTATTTCCTTAATTTTTACTTTGGATGTGTTGAATCGTGCAAACCTCTTGATTCCCAGATTTTTGTGTACTATAGTCCATACCATCTATATAGTCCATACCATTTGCACTAATTCAGCGACCGACCCCGAATCTCTTAAAATTTTGCGAGCTCATAGAAAATGACCTAATGAACAATAGTCACCGTTTCGTCATAACTATTCCTTGTATTTGGCAGTTTAGGGCCAATAAAATAAGAATTCAGGATGATTACAAGATTTCTGTGTGCTATAGTCCACACCATCTGCTTGAATCCAGGCGACCGGCCCCCAATCTTCTAAATTTTTGCGCGCCCATAAAAAACTACCTAATGAATTATAGTCATCACTTCGCCATACGCGTTCCTCATTTTTTGGCATTTTAGGATCACAAAACAAGAATTCAGGACGATTCCCAAATTTTTGTGTGCTATAATCCAGGCCATCTGCATGAATTTGGGCCCATAGAAAACGACCAAATGAACAATAGTCATCGCTTCGACATGACCGTTCCTCATTTTTTGACGTTTTAGGGCCATAAAATAGGAATTCAAAACGATTCTCAGATTTTCATATGCTATTATAGTTCACGCAATTTCTATGAATTCGGACGACCGGTCTCGAATCTCTTAAAAGCCCCATAACAAACAACCTAATGAATGATAGTCATCGCCTTCACCATGACCGTTTCTCATTTTTTGGCAAATTAGGGCCATAAAATAGGAATTCAAGATGATTCTCATATTTATGTATGTTATATCCATGCCATCTGCATGAATTTGGGTGAACGACTCCGAATCTCCTAAAACTTTGTGGGTCCATCAAAAATAACCTAATGAACAATAGTCATCGCTTCGCCATGTCTGTTCCTCCTTTTTGACGTTTTAGGGCCATAAAACGGAAATTCAAGATGATTCTCAGATTTTTCATGTGTTATAATAGTCCACATAATCTTCATGAATTCGGGAGACCAGTTTCGAATCTCCTAAAATTTTGCGGGCCCATAAAAATGAGTCGATGAACAATAGTCACCGCTTCGCCATCAATGTTCCTTGTTTTTAGCGCTTTAGGGCCATGGAACATGAATTCAAAACGATTTCCAAATTTTCATATGATATATTCCATGTCGCATTAATCAGGGCGACCAGTCTTGAATCTGCTATAATTTTGCGGGCCCATAAAAAATGATCTAATGAACAACAGTTATTGCTTCGCCATGATCATCCCTCGTTCTTGGTGCTTTAGAGCCATAACACGCGAATTCAAGGCAATTCCCATATTTACTTGTGCTATAGTCCACGTCATCTACATGAATTCAAGCGACCAACCCCGAATCTCTTATAATTTTGCGGGTTCGTAAGAAACGACCTAGTGAGCAATAGTCATCGCTTCGCCATGACCGTTCCTCGTTCTTTGGCATTTTATGACCGTAAAACAAGAATTCAAGATGATTCCCAAATTTTCATGTGCTATTGTCCACGCTATCTGCATAAATTTGGGTGACCGACCCCAAATCTCCTAAAATTTGCGAGCCCATAATGACAAATGTCTTTGCTTCATCATGATTGTTCCTTATTTTTTGGTATTTTAGGGTCATAAAACAGGAATAACGGACGATTCCCAGATTTTCGTATGCTATATCCCACAATATCTACGTAGAACCGGGTGACCGTTCCTATCTCCTATAAGTTTGCATGCCGATAAAAAAATAACATAGTAAACAATAGTCATTTCTTCGCCATGAATGTTCGTCATTTTTTGGCATTTTAGGGCAATAAAATAGGAATTCAGGATGATTCCTTAATTTTCGTAAGTTTTAGTCCACGTCATCTGCATGAATTCAGGCAACCGACCACGAATATCCTACAATTTTGCAGGCCTATAAAAAAAACCTAATGAACAAAAGTCATCTCTTCCTCATGAAAGTTCCTCTTTTTTTGGCCCTTTAGGGTCATAAAACAGGAATTCTAGACAGATTTTTGTGTGTCGTAGTCCACACCATCTACACGAATTCGGGAAACCGACACCGAATCTTCTAAAGGTTTACGGGCCCATGAAAATTTCCTAATGAACACTAGTCGTCATTTCGCCATGACCATTCCATATTTTTGGCATTTTAGGGCCATAAAACAAAAATTCATGATGATTCAAGATTTTTTTTGTGCTACAGTCTATGTCTCTGCATGAATTCGGGCAACAGGCCTCGAATCTCCTAAAATTTTGCGCGCCCATAAAAAATAACCAAATAATCAATAGTCATTGCTTCACCATGACCATTACTCAATTTTTGACATTTTAGAGTCATAAAATTGGAATTTCAAATGATTCTAAGATTTTCGTGCAACCGAATTCGTTCGACCGATCCCGAATCTCCTATTATTTTACGGGATCATTAAAAATGACGTAATGAACAATAGCCATCATTTTTCCATGATCGTTCCTTATTTTTTGGCATTTGAGGGCCATAAAACAGGAATTTAAGACGACTCCTAGATTTTCGTGTTCTATAGTCCACGCCATCTGCATGAATTCAGGCGACAACCCGCGAGTATCTTAATATTTCGAGGGCCTATTAAAAATGAGCTAATGAACACTCATTGCTTCTGCATGACCATTCCTAGTTTTTTAGCGTTTAGGGCCATAATTCAGGACGATTTTCATATTTTCGGGTGCCATAGTCCACGCCATCTACAAGAATTCGTGGAACCGGCTCTGAATCTCCTAAAATTTTACGGGCCCATAAAATGACCTAATGAACAATAGTAAATCTCTTTGCCATGACCGTTCATTATTTTTCATATTTTAGGACCATAAAAATATAATTTAGGATGATTCACACATTTGTTTTTGCTATATTATGTGCCATCTGCATGAATTCGAGCGACCAGGCATGAATCTCCTATATCTGAATCTCCTATAATTTTATGGTCCCATTAAAAATGACCTAATGAACAATAGTCATTGATTTTCCATGACCGTTCCTCATATTTTGGCACTTGAGGACCACAAAAGAGGAATTCAGGACTATTCTAGATTTTCATGTGTTATACTCCATGCCATTTGCATGAATTCGGGCGAAAGACTTCAGATATTCTACAATTTTGCGGGCCCATTAAAAATAATCTAATAAACAAAAGTCATTTCTTCTCCATGTCCATTCCTCATTTTTTGGCGGTTTAGGGCTACAAAACAGGAATTCACGACGATTCTCATATTTTCGTATGTCATAGTCCACGTCATCTACATGAATTCGGAGGACCGGCTCCGAATCTCCTAAAGTATTGAGGGCCCATAAAAATGACCTAATGAACCATAGTTATTGCTTTGCCATGACTGTTCTTTATTTTTTGGCGTTTTAGGGCCATAAAAATGGATTTTAAGATAATTCCCAGATTCTTTTTTGTTATACCATCTGCATAAATTCGAGCGACTGGGCACGAATTTCCTATAATTTTACGGGCCCATAATGAACAATAGGCATTGCTTCGCCGTGACCATTTATCACTTTTTGGCATATTAGATCCGTAAAATAGGAATTTAGGATGATTCCCAGATTTTTGTGTGCTATAGTCGACACAATCTGCGTTAATTCGTACGGCCGGCTCTGAATCTCCTTAAATTTTGCAGGCCCATTAAAAATGATCTAATGAACGATAGTTATTGCTTTACCATGACCGTGCCTAGTTTTTTGACATTTTAGGGCCATAAAGCATGAATTCAAGATGACTCCCAAATGTTTATATGTTATAGCCCACATCATCTGCATGAATTCGGTGGCCGGCCGCGGATCTCTTAAAATTTTGCAAACCCATAAAAAATGACCTAATAAACAATAGTCATCGCTTCGCGATGACCGTTCCTCTCTTTTGGCATTTTAGGGCCATAAACTAGGAATTCAGGAAATATCTCAAATTTCCGTGTGCTACAGTCCACTTCCATCTGCATGAATTAGGGAAATTGGCCCTGGATCTCCTAAGATTTTGCGAGCCCATAAACAATGACCTAATCAACAATACTCATCGCATCACCTTGATTTTTCCTCATATTTGGCGTTTTAGGACCATAAAGCAGGAACTCGGAATGATTCCCAGATTTTCGCATGCTATAGTCCATGCCATATGCATGAATTCAGGCGAAGGCCCTGAACCTCCTAAACTTTTGCGGGACAAACAAAAATGACCTAATGAAAAATATTCATCACTTTACCATGGTTGTTCCTTGTTATTTGGCGTGTTAGGGTCATAAAACAGTAATTCAAGACGATTCCCAAATTTCATGTGCTATAGTCCATATCATCTGCATGAATTTGGATGACCGGCCCTGAATCTACAAAATTTTTGCGAGCCTATCAAAAATGACCTAATAAATAATAGTCATTATTTTTCTATGACCGTTCCTCGCTTTGTGGAGTTTTAGGGCCATAAAACAGGAATTGAAGACGATTTCAAGATTTGAATGTGCTATAGTCTAAGCCATAAGCTTAAATTCGGGTAACCGGTTCTAAATATCCTAAAATTTTGCGGGACCAAATAAAATAACCTAATGAACAGTACTCATCGCTTCGCCGTGACCATTCCTTGATTTTAGTCATTTTAGGGCCAAAAAAGGAATTCAGGATGATTCTCAGATTTTCATGTGCTGTAGTCCACGCCATCTGCATGAATTTGAACAACCCGCTCCGAATCTCCTAAAATTTTGCGGGCTCATAAAAATTACCTAATAAACAATAGTCACCGCTTCACCATTATCGTTCCTCATGTTTTGGCGTTTTAGGTCCATAAAACTGAAATTCAGGACAATTCCTACATTTTCGTGTGCTCCACGCCATCTGCATGAATTCGGGGGATCGACCTCGAATTTCCTATAATTTTGCAGGCCCATAAAAAAGACCTAATGAGTAATAGCCATCGCTTCGCCATGTCCATTTCTCATTTGTTACGCTTTAGGACCATAAAACATAAACTTAGGACGATTCCTAGATTTTCGTGTGCTATAGGCTACGTCATTTGCATGAATTCGGGCAACCGACCTCGAATCTCCTAAAATTTTGCGGGCTCACAAAAAACAATCTAATGAACACAAGTCATTGCTTCACTATGACTATTCCTCATTTTTAGCGTTTTAGGTCCACAAAACGGGAATTCAGGACAATTTCTAGATTTTCTTGTGCCATAGTCTACATCATCTGCATGAATTCGGGGGACCGGATATGATAATATGATCTAATGAAAAATAGTCATCGCTTCTCCATGACAGTTCCTTATTTTAAACGTTTTAGGGCCATAAAATAGGAATTCAGGACGAATCCCAAATTTTCGTGTCCCATAGTCCATACCATCTACATGAATTCGGGTGACCGACCTCGAGTCTCCTAAAATTTTGCGCCCCATCAAAAAACTAATTCAATGAACAATAGTCATCTCTTCTCCATGACCGTTTCACTTAGCGTTTTAAGGCAATAAAATAGGAATTCAAGACGATTCCTAGATTTTCATGTGCTATAGTCCACGCCATCTGCATGAATTCGGGCGAACGTCTCGAATCTCATTAAATTTTACGAGACCATAAAAAATGACCTAATAAATAAAAGTCATCGCTTCGCCATGACTGTTTCTCATTTTTTGGCATTTTAGAGCCATAAAACAGAAATTCGGGATGATTCCCAAATTTTCTTATGCTACATTTGCTTGAAGTCCGCGGTCGACTTCGAATCTCCTAAAATTTTACGGGCCCATACAAAATGATCTAATAAACAATAGTCATCGCTTCTCCATGAACTTTCTTCATTTTTGGCGTTTTAGGGCCATAAAACATGAATAAAAAATGATTCCCAAATTTTCGTGTGCTATAATACATGCCACCTGCATGAATTCGGGCGACCCGTCCTTGAATCTCCTAAAATTTTACGGGCCCATAAAAAATGACCTAATGAAAAATAGTCATCGCTTCGCAATAACTATTCCTCATTTTTTTTCCTTTTAGGGCCATAAAATAGGAACAGGATGATTTTAAGATTCTCTTGTGTATAGTCCACGCCATCTGCGTGAATTCAGGCGATTGGCCCCGAATCTCCTAAAATTTTGCATGCCCATAAAAAATGACTTAATGAACAACCGCCATTGCTTCGCTATGATCGTTCCTCATTTTTTGGCGTTTAAGGGTCATAATATAGAAATTCAGGACGATTCTGATATTTTGGTGTGCTATAGTCCACGGCATCTGCTTGAATTCGGGCGACAGGCCCTGAATCTCCTAAAATTTTGTTGGCCCATCAAAAATGACCTAATGAACAATAGTCATTGCTTCGCCATTAGTGTTCTTCATTTTTTTGCATTTTAGGGCCATAAAACAGGAATTTAAGACAGATTTTCGTGTGCTATAGTCCACACCATCTGTATGAATTCGGTTGACCGGCTTCGAATCTCCTAAAATTTTATGCGCCCATCAAAATCAACCTAACGAACAATAGTATCACTTCTCGATGATCGTTTCTCATTTTATTGGCGTTTTAGGTCCATAAAACAAGATTTCATGATGATTCCTAGATTTTCATGTGCTATAGTTCATGCTATCTGCCTGAATTCGGGCAACCGATCCCGAATCTCTTAAAATTTTGCGGGCCCATAAAATGACCTAATGAATAATAGTTATCATTTCACTATGATCGTTCTTCATTTTTTGGCATTTTAGTGTCATAAAATAGGAATTCAGGACGATTCCCAAATTTTACTGTGCTATAATCCACGCCATATGTATGAATTCGGGCGATAAACCTCGAATCTCCTAAAATTTTACGAACCCATCAAAGTCGACCTAATGAACAATAGTCATTACTTCGCCATGATCATTTCTCATTTTTTGACATTTTAGGGCCATATAAATTAAATTCATGATTCGTGTGTTGTAGTCTATGTCATCCACATGAATTCAATCGATCTCCCCTAATCTCCTAAAATTTTACGGGCCTACAAAAAATGAACTAATAAATAATAATCATTGCTTCGCTATGAATGTTCTTCTTTTTGGCATTTTTAGTGTCAGAATTTAGGACGATTCCTAAATTTTCTTGTGCAATAGTCCACGCCATTTGCATGAATTCGAGTGACCAGCTCCGAATCTCCTAAAACTTTACGAGCCCATCAAAATCGACCTAATGAAAAATATCCATCTCTTCTCCAAGACCCTTCCTTATATTTTGGCGTTTTAGGGCCGTAAAACAACAATTCAGGATGATTTCGAGATTTGCGTGTGCTAGTCCATGCCACTTGCATATATTCGGGCGACCGGCCACGTATCTCGTAAAATTTTACAGGCCCATAAAAAAGACCTAATGAATAATAGTCATCAATTTTCCATGACTTTTCCTTATTTTTTTGCGTTAAAGGACTATAAAACAGGAATTTAAGACGATTTTCAGATTTTCATGTGCTATAGTTTACGCCATCTGCATGAATTCGGGCGATCAGCCCCAAATCTCCTAAAATTTTGTGGGCCTATGTAAAATGACATAATGAACCATAGTCATCACTTCTCCATGATCGTTCGTCATTTTTTGGCATTTTAGGACCATAAAATAGGAGTTCAAGAGGATTTCTAAAGTCTTTTTCCCTATAGTCCATGTCATCTGCATGAATTCGGGGGACTGACTCCGAATCTAAAAATGACCTAATGAACAATATTCATCGCTTCTTCATGATCGTTCCTCATTTTTTAGCGTTTTAGGGCCATAAAACGGGAATTTAGGACGATTACCAGATTTCATTATGTTATAGGCCACGACATCTGCATGAATTCGGGTGATCGATTCTGAATCTCCTAAAATTTGGCGCGCCCATAAAAAATGACCTAATTATTAATAGTCATCGATTCTCCATGACCGTTTCTTATTTTTTTGTCGTTTACAGGCATAAAACAAGAATTGAGGAGCTTCTTAAATTTTCATGTGCAATAGTCCACGTCATCTGCATGAATTCAGGCGACCGCCCCAAATCTCCAAAAATATTACGAGTCCATAAAATATAACCTAATGAACAATGGTCATTGCTTCGCCATGATCGTTCGTTATTTTTTGGCATTTTAGTGGCTTAAAATAGGAACTGAGGACAATTCCAAAACTTTCGTATGAGGTAGTACACGACATATACATGAATTCGAGCATCCAGCCCCTAATCTCCTAAAATTTTGTGGGCCCATAAAAAGTGAGCTAATGGACAATAGTCGTCGCTTCGCCATGATCGTTTCTTGTTTTTTGGTGTTTTAGTGCCATAAAACAGGAATTCAAGACGATTCCCAAATTTTTGTGTGCTATTGTCTACGCCATCTGCATGAATTCAGGCAATCGGCCGCGAATCTCCTAAAATTCAGTAGGCCTATCAAAAGCTATCTAATAAACAATAGTCATTACTTCGCCATGATCGTTCCTTATATTTTGGCATTTGGGGCCATAAACTAGGAATTAGGACGATTCCCAGATTTTCATGTGCTATAGTCGACGCCATCTACATGAATGCGGACAACCGGCCACCAATCTCCTAAAATTTTGTAGGTTCATAAGAAATGAATAATATTCATCGCTTCACCATGACCATTCCTGTTTTTTGGTATTTTAGTGCTATAAAATAGGAATTCAAGACGATTCCTAAATTTTTGTATGCTATAATCCATGTCATCTCCATGAATTCAGGTGACCTACCCTGAATCTCCTAATATTTTGTGAGCCTATAAAAAACGATCTAATGAAAAACCGCCATCACTATTCTTTGCTTTTTGCCTTTTTAGGGCCATAAAACAGGATTTCATTACAATTTCCAGATTTTCATGTGCTAGTCCATGCCGTCTGCGTGAATTCAGGAGACCTACTTCGAATCTCCTAAACAATTGCAGGACCATAAAAATGAACTAATGAACAATAACCATTAGTTCTCCATGATCGTTTTCTTTTCTGTTTTTTTGGAATTTTAGGGTCATAAAACATGAATTCAGGACGATTCTCATAATTTGTGTGCTATAATCTACGCCGTCTACATGAATTCTGGCAACCGATCCAAAATCTCCTAAAAATTTTTGGGCCCATAAAAAATAACCTAATGAACAATAATTATCGCTTCGCCATGACCGTTCATCTTTTTTGTCATTTTAGGGCAGTAAACGGGAATTCAGGATGATTTCCAAATTTTCGTATGCCATCTGCATGAATTCGGATAACTGGCATTGAATCTCTTAAAATTTTGCGGGCCCAACAAAAAATGACCTGATGAACAATAGTCATCTCTTCACCATGATCATTCCTCATTTTTGGGCGTTTTAGGGCCTTAAAACAGGAACTCGCGACGATTTCCAGATTTTCGTGTGCTATAATACATGTCATCTGCATAAATTCGGGTGACCAGCTCCGAATCTCCTAAATTTTGCGGGCCAATAAAAATGATCTAATGAACTATAGTCATCATTCACCATGATTGTTTTTCATTTTTTTATGTTTTATGGCGATAAAATAGAAATATAAGATGATTCCTAACTTTTCATCCATGAATTCGGGCGACCAACCCTGAATCTCCTAAAATTTCCCATAAAAATGACCTAATGAACAATAATCATCACTTCGCCATGACCGTTCCACGTTTTTTGCGTTTATGTCCATAAAATAGAAATAAAGGACGATTCCTAATTTTTCGTGTGCTGTAGTCCAAAACATCAGCGAAAATACGGGCGACCAGCCTCCGAAATCTCCTAAACTTTTGCGGGCCGATAAAAATGACTTAATGAACAATAGTCATTATTTTTCAATTACCGTTCCCACTTTTGGCATTTTAGGGGCATAAAATGGGAATTCGGGAGCTATAGTCCACGCCATCGACATGAATTCGGACAACCGGCTCCGAATCTCCTAGATTTTGCGGGCTCATTAAAAAGGATCTAATAAAAAATAATCATCGCTTCGCCATGACTATTTCTCATTTTTGGCATTTAGGGCCTTAAACACATATTCAGGACGATTTGCTGATTTTCGTGTGCAATAGTCTACGCCATCTGCTAGAATTCGGGCGACTGATCCCATATCTCCTAAAATTTTACGGGCCCATCAAAATGACCTAATGAACAATAGTTATCGCTTCGATATAACCAGTTCTCATTTTTGGCATTTTAGGGCCATAAAATAGAAAATCAAGAATTCTCAGATTTTCGTGTACTATAGTCCATGACATCTCCATGAATTTTGCCATGACCGTTCCTCATTTTTTAGCGTTTTAGGCCATAAAACAGGAATTCAGGACGATTCCTAGATCTTCTTGTGTGCTATAGTCTACGCCATCTACATAAACTCGGGCGACCGGCTGTGAATCTCCTAAAATCTTGGGGGCCGATAAAAAATAACCTAATCGACAATAGTCATCGCTTCTCCATGACCGTTCCTCATTTTTTCGCGTTTTAAGGTCATAAAACAGGAATTCAAGACTATAATCAGATTTTCGTGTGCTATAGTCCACGCCATATGCATGAACTCGGGTGACCGGCCCCGAATCTCCTAATTTTGGGACCCATCAAAAATAACCTAATGAACAATAGTCATGTCAAGATCCTTCCTTTTTATGGTATTTTAATACCATTAAACAGGATTTCAAGACGATTCCTAGATTTTCGTTTGCTCGGATCAGGCGACCAGCCCCGAATCTCCTAAAATTTTGTGGGCCCATAAAAATGACCTAATAAACAATAGTCCTTGCTTTGCCTGACCATTCCTCATTTTTTATCGTTTTAGGGCCATAAAACATGAATGCACGATAATTCCCGAATTTTTGTGTGCTATAATACATGCCATTTGCATGAATTCGGGCAACTGGCTCCGGTTCTCCTAAAATTTTGCGGGCCCCATAAAAGATGACCTAATGATCAATATTCATCGCTTTGCTATGACTGTTTCACTTTTTTGGTGTTTAGGGCCATATAAAAAGAATCCAGGATGATTCCCAAATATTCGTGTGTTATAGTCCGCATCATCTGCATGAATTCTGGCAACCGGTCCCGGATCTCCTAAAATATTTTGGGCCCATAAAAAAACCTAATGAACAATAATCATTAATTCCCCATGACCATTCCTCGTGTTTTGGCATTTTAAGGCCATAACAAAAAAGAATTCATGACGATTCCCAAATTTGTGTGTGCTATAGTCCATGCCATCTGCATGAATTCTGGCGACCGACCCCAAATCTCCTAAAATTTTATGTGCCCATAAAAACGATACAATGAACAGTATTCTCGCTTCGCCATGGCCGTTCCTCTTTTTTGGCATTTTAGGGCCATATAACGGGAATTCAGGATGACTCTTAGATATTCGTATGCTATAGTCCACGTCTGCATGTATTTGGACCACCGACTCCGAATCTCCTAAAATTTTGCGGGCCCATGAAGAATAATATAATGAACAATAATCATCGTTTCCCCCTAAGCGTTTCTCATTTTTGGCGTTTCGGGGCCATAAAACTGGAATTAAGGACGCTTCCCAAATTTTTGTATACTATAGCTCACGCCATCTGCATGAACTAGGTTGACGGACCTAGAATCTCCTAAAATTTTGCGGGCCCATAAAAATGGCCTAATCAACAATAGTCATCGTTTTTCCATGACCCTTTCTCATTTTTTGGTGTTTTAGAGAAATAAAACAGAAAATTATGACAATTCCCCGATTTTCGTGTGCTATAGTCCACACTATCTGTATGAATTTAGGCAACCTGCCCCGAATCTCCTATAATTTTGTGAGCTCATAATAACGGCCAAATGAATAATAGCCATCGTTTCGTCATAATTGTTCCTCATTTTTTGGCGTTTTAGTGTCATAAAACAAGAAGTTAGGACGATTTCCAGATTTTCGTGTGATATAGTCAACGCCATCTGCATGAATTCGGGCGACCGGTCCGGAATCTCCTAAAATTTACTGCCTCATAAAAAATGATCTAATAAACAATGGTCATCGCTTTGCCATGGTCGCTCGTCATTTTTTTGGCATTTTAGGACCATAAAACAGGAATTTCAGATGATTCCCATATTTTCATGTGCTATAGTTCACGCCATCTGCATGAATTCGGGCGACTGGCCCCAAATCTCCTAAAATTTTGCAAGCACATAAAAAAGACCTAATGAACAATAGTCATCATTTCGCCATGACCGTTCCTCATTTTTTGACATTTTAGTGCCATGAAACAGGAAATCAAGACGATTCTCACATTTACGTGTGTTATAGTCGATGCCATATGCATGAATTCAGGCGATCGACCCCAAATTTTCCAAAATTTTGCGGGCCCATAAAAAATGACCTAGTGAACGTTCCTCATTTTTTTTACGTTTTAGCGCCATAAAACAGAAATTCAGTACGATTCTCATATTTTCCTATGCTATAGCCCATGCCATCTGCATGAATTCGGGCGACCGGTCCCGGATCTCCTAATATTTTAAGGGCCCATAAAAAATACAATTCTTCATCATAACTTTTAGGTTCATTTTAAGGCGTTTCGGGTTCATGCAATAGGAATTTATAATTATATCCACATTTTCGTATGATTTAGTATATGGTGATTTTGTAAAATTATTTTCACGGACTCCGATTTGCCTCAATTTTCGTAGGTCCATAGGAAATGACCTAGTGATTAATACTTATTGCTTAGCCATGACTTTTGAGTTTATTTAATGGTGTTTCATGATCATGCAATACGAATTTATGATTATATCCACATTTTATGTGTAGTATTACATGTTGATTTTGTAGATTTTTTTAACAGACTCCAATTGGCATAAATTTTATAGGTCCATAGGAAACAACCTAGTGACCAATACTTATCACTTCGACATAACTTTGAGGTCATTTTTTAGTGTTTTGGGGTCATACGACACGAATTTGTGATTACTCTTATTTTTCGTACATAATAGTACATACTAATTTTGTAATAAAAAATACGGACTTCGAATGACATGAAATTTTGTAGGTCCAAAGAAAATGACTTGTGACCAATATTCTGCGTTTCGTCATGTCTTTTGGTTCTTTTTTAGGTGTTGTAGGGTCATGCATGATTATTTTTATTTTTTTTGTTATTAGTACATGCTGATTTTGTAGTATTTTTCGACGCACTCTGTTTGCACTGAATTTTTGTAGGTCCATAGGAAAAGACAATTGACCAATACTTATTGCTTCGCCATGACTTTTAGATTCATTTTGTAGCGTTTCATGATCATGCAACATGAATTTGTGATTATATCTATTTTTATGTGTATTAGTACTTGTTGATTTTGTAAAATTTCTTTGACGGACTCTGATTACCTTGAATGTTTATAGGTCCATAGAAAACTGTCTAGTGACTAATGTTCATCATTTCGTCATGACTTTCAGGTTTATATTGTTTTATTTTAAGATAATGCAACACGAATTTGTGATTATATCCACTTTTTTTGTACGTGCTAGTATATGTTAATTTTGAAAATTTCTTTGACAAACTCTTAGTGGACTGAATTAGTATATGATGATTTTGTAGAATCTTTTTTTACGGACTCCGATTGGCATGAAATTTTGTAGGTTCATAGGGAATGGTGACTAGTACTCATTGCTTCGCATGACGTCAGAGTTCAATTTATGGCGTTTCGAAGTCATGCAATATGAACTATAATTATATCCACTTTTTCGTGTGCATTAGTATATAATGATTTTGTAAATCTTTTTTAACGGACTCCGATTGGCATAAAATTTTGTAGGTTCATAGGAAATGACCTAGTAACTAATATTCTTTGCTTCGCCGTAACTTTTAATTTTTTGGTGTTTGGAGTCATGCAACGTGAATTTATGATAATATCCACTTTTTAGTATGTATCAGTACATGTCGATTTGGTAAAATTTCTTTTACGGACTCCGATTGGTCTGAATTTTCATAGATCTATAGGAAATGCCCTAGTGACCAATACTCATTGCTTCGCCATGATTTTTGTGTTCATCTTATAGGATTATTGGGTAATGCAACACGAGTTTATAACTATATCTACTTTTTCGTATTTATTAGTACTGTTGATTATGTAATTTATTTGACGGACTCCAATTGGTCTAAAATTTCGTAGGTCAATAGGAAATAGCCTAGTGACCAATACTCGCCACTTCGCTATGACTTTAGGGTTCTTTTATGGTATTTTGAGGTCATGCAACACAAATTTGTGATTATATCTATTTTCGTGTGTATTAATACATGTTACTTTTGTAATATATTTTTTTGGCGGATTCTGATTGACCTAAAATTTCGTAGGTCCATAGGAAACAACCTTGTGACCAATACTCATCGCTTCGCTATTACTTTGGGGTTCATTTTATGGTATTTTAGGGTCGTGCAACACGAATTTGTAATTATATCCACTTCTTTTGAGTGTATTAGTACATTTGATTTTGTAAAATAAAATTTACAGACTTTGATTTTTTCGTTGGTCCATAGAAAACGGCCTAGCGACTAATATTGGTTGCTTCACCATAACATTTCGGTTTTACAATACAAAATTTTGATTATATCCACCTTTTCGTGTGTATTAGTATATGCTGATTTTATGAAAATAAAAATAAAAGAATTGACGGACTCTGATTGGCCTGAAATTTCATAGGTCGGTAGAAAATGACTTAATGATCAATATTCATCGCTTCGCCATCAATTTCGAACTTATTTTTTGGTGTTGTAGAGTCATGCAACATGAATTTATGATTATATCTACTTTTTCGTATGTATTAGTATGTGCTGATTTTGTAGAAATTTCTTGACAGACACCAATTGGCCTAAAATTTCGTAGGTGCATAGAAAATGGTCTAGTGACCCATACTCACCAATTTGCGATTTTCAAATTCGTTTTTTGGTATATTTGGTTCATGCAACACGAATTTGTGTTTTATACTCTTTTTTGAGTGTATTACTACTACTGTTTTTTTAGAATTTTTTTAACAGAATCCAATTGACCTTAAATTTCATATACGAGCATGTCCCTTTGTCTTTCTCAGTAGTGTTAGTATTAATATGGTATCCTTTTGTTATTAGATTGCTATTACTGCTTATTGTTTTATTGTTATCTTTAGTTCGCTTCCTTAATATCTTGTTGTTGGTATTACTCGTTGCCATTGCTTTTTTTCTTCTTTTCTTTAGTTGAGGATCTATCGAAAATAAAGTATCTACCTTCCTAAGGTAGAGGTAAAGCTGAGTACACTCTACCTTCCCCAGACCCCATTTGTGAAAATTCACTGGGTTGTTACTGTTGTATTAGTACATGTTGATTTTGTAAAAAAAAAATAACGAATTGCTATTGGTCTGAAATTCCGTAGGTCCATAATAAACGACCTAGTGACTAATACTCATTGCTTCGCCATGACTTTCGGGTTCATTTTATGGCGATTCGGGGACATGCAACACGAATTTATGATTATATCTGCTTTTTCGTGTGTATTAGTACATAGTGATTTCGTAGAAGTTTTTTTACGGACTTCGATTGGCCTGCAATTCTGTCGGTCCATAGGAAACGGTCTGGTGCAATACTCATTCCTTCACCATGACTTTCGGGTTTATTTTATGGGGGTTGCCATATGATTTTATGATTATATTATACTTTTACGTGTGTATTAGTACATGATGATTCTGAAAAAAGAAAAATTGAAGAACTTCGATAAGCCTGAAATTTTATAGGTCTATAGAAATGTCATAGTGACCAATACGCATCGCTTCGCCACGACTCTTCGGTGTTATCTAAAATCTAGGAGAAACTGATGAAACAGACTTGGTCCCTCCAAATCTTGTGCACCACTTCTTTTTTTCTAGTAAAACATAACTTGTTGCATTTGGTTTTTAGGGGGAAAGACTCGTTATAGTACAACCAATGAGATTGAACTCACTTTTAAGTATTACAGTTAGCTAATTACGATTAGGTGCTATTGATAAGCAAACACATCAAAACATGCCGTGCCCAGATTTATGTTTTATAATAAGACGTCGTTAATGATGCATATATCTAACGTATATTCAGTAATTAAATAAATATGCAGCTTGTTTTCGAAGATAGCAAAAGATCAACAAGGCAATTAAAGATTTTAACTTTGTATACCAAACAGGCAAATTATTATTGTAATTGGATGACCAGCTGCAGAAAGCGTGGGCAAAACTAGTAACTAAAGGAGTTTATTCAGTTTCTACATACCGTACATCAACCAGTGACTACATAAGCACTAAATTCCCAGTCAAAATTTATACAAACACGGGCCATGTCTTCGGCATCACGGCGTATATCTCTGTTCAAGGGCATTCTTTCTCATAAACTTCAGCAGCATATTTCCAGTTCATAACTTTCCATATGTTCTTTAGGTAATCTGGTCTCACGTTTTTGTACTGCATTGTGAAGAGCAAAAGCAAGGTGTTAGATAACTCAATCACAAGAACACCAGCAATTGAATTAGCCAGTCCAGAATACACAAGTAATGGCTTCCAAGAAGAGGCGGACCCAGGTTTTATAGGTGGCGGGGGCACCACTAAAAAAAAAAGGAATGGGCAGATGGGTAGTAGCTAAGAATATGGGCCTTTGGGCTGACCATATTCTCCAACTAAAATATGGGTCATTGGGCTATCATATCAAATTGTCCAACTGAGAAACATAGTAAAAACACATGGGAAGCAACGTGTAGTAGACGGAAATAGCGGCTCCTACCAGTGCCAGCAGAGTGCTTTTGTGTCTTAAAGGGTACCAGAGAACTATATATATCCTATTTTTAAGGTATATACATATATATATATATAAAATTTCTAAAGTTACCGGGGGCCGGTGACCCCCTCCTCTCCATGTGGGTCCGCCTCTGCTTCCAAGAAACATGCATGTGCATACGAGATCCTAGAAGACAGCTAGGTCTTCGATGCATTTGTTGCATACGTATAAAAGCATCAAATCTAACTTAAACTCTTAAATTAGGTGGGTACCCGCAATTCGACGTAGAATGTAAGAAAGCAATGCTTCCTACAGTCCAATCTTATTGTCACCCATTACTAAAAATAATTCCACGTGTTCTGCTCAAGGAAAAAATAGTGAAAAAATAGACTTGCGTGTGAAGGAATGCGTTAGAGACCTAAATAAATATATAAAATATTTACTTTCTAAATCAAAAATAACTCCACACGCTTGATTCAATATAATGAATTCTGCACATCTTGGGCTTCTGTGATTTCTGAACTTTATTCAGTGTATTAGTATCGAGAGCATCTAGTTCTAACCTTGAAGGAGAAAAGATGCAAAATATTCATTTGAAGACAAAAGGGGAAAGTTGCATCGTATGGAATGTTCTCGTCTCATAATATCATGTTTAGGCTACACAGCATCGTAATTATACCTGCAAGTAGTATGCATGTTCCCAAACATCAATGCCCAAAAGAGGAACCAAGTTTGGTCCTTTAGTAACCAAAGGATCCTGCAGAAAAGTAGATACTATCGCATGAAACCTTGACTAGCATCAATCACTCTGTCGAGAAACATTTACTTTCTTCTGCAGTCCTATCATGTAAACAATTGACATGGAATATATAAAAAATCAGAGACTTAATCAGTGCATAAACGCCTCATGGTGCAGAATACCGGCATATCAACGTGATCAAAGAAAACCAAATAGTAAAGGAAACCAATTTTGCATAATTTCACTAAACTCATAGAGGAAAATCCTGGAAGAGGATACCAAGATACGGAAAAGTGGAGGCCTCAGGGAGTTAGGATCTGACTCTTTTATATGGAAGGCAGGGAAAGTTGGAAAATTCACAATTATGTTTTGTTATGAGTATCAGTTTTAATAACAGCGGAGGTGCAGCCACATGGAAAATTATTTGAAAAGGTAAAGCTCCAGCAAAACGTTCCTGTTTGCTAGGATAACAGTAAATGAACACGTTTCACTCAAGATAGTCCACAAACAAGGGGTATGGACACATGCAATAGATACTACTTGTTTTCAAGTTGTTGCAGAGCTCCATCACATCTGTTTTTGCACTGTGATTATAGTCGACAGATCTGGGGCTTGTCTTAAACCTCTTTTGGTATACAATTGGTGATCCAAAGAACAATGAGGAGCACTCAAAAGCTGGACAGAGGATTAAGAAATGACTGAAAATCTCTTCGGCCACCAATCAATTATGCGTTCTAGGGAATAGGTAGAAGGAGGGGGCAGATGTTTTGAATGACAGCTTGAGCCTATACATTAACCAATATAGATGCTCACATTTTATTACATTTTATTTGGTGTCTGTAAGATGTGCAATGTAATGATTTTGACATCTTGATGGATTCCATTGCATCTTTACATAGTCAAAAGGAGCTTTAAACCTTTGTTTAATGCATTTTATATTCCAGAAAGAAAAAGGAAAACCACCTACCAGACAGATCTGAGAATAGAAAATCCATCAGAACATTGGAAACATATAGCAACATTTTTACTATAGAGCAATTAATCATGAGTGACAAGGTAGACAGTTATGAGTGCAGGTTCATAAACTTGGAACAGCACAAAGATTAACAGTCTTGTTCCCTTTTCGTTTCCTTTTTTGTTGATTACTATTACATAATCATTGAGTGGCAACAGAAGCGGAGAAATATGAATAAACTAGACAAAATCAGCTTCAATTATTAAAGAGGAAGCTCACTATCAAAGAGTTTACCATAACGTTAGGATATATTACATTATCAAAAAAATAAAGCAAGGATAAGTTACCTGATTTGAGGTGGTTTCAATGACTAGGCGCTTCATCTCTTTGTCCAAAGCAAGCCACTGCATGCATAAAGGAAATGCAAAGAAGAAACAGAAGGCATGACATGACACAGAATTAGAATCTTAGAGACCAAACACTCACTGCTGAAGAACCAATATTGAAGTATACAATCCTATGGAAGAAACAAAAAGTGCAGACTTACCACCCAACCAGAACCCTGTAAAGCTGCACCTTCTGCATTCATCTTTTGTATTAAAGCTTCAAGAGAGCCAAAGTTAGTGTCTATGACTGAGCCAAGAGAACCCTTCGGAGGCTCACCGCCACCTTCCTGCAATATGATTTAGCTTTTAAGTTATTTCACTGCAAAGTTGAATGATAAAAATACCTGAGGAAGTAAGCTTACGCGAATAGGGGCAAGGTTCTTCCAGAAAACTGAGTGATTAATATGACCTGCATTAAAGTAAAGCTAAGAAAATTAACCTGATTAAAAAAGCAACCCAATGACGGAGGGTTATCCCTGCGCAAATTATTGCGAACGTCGTCAATCTTCACGTACATTTCCAACATTTTTATCAAAAGAAATTCCCGGTATTCACCGGAGTCCTCAAAAAATCACTCAAAGTTTCATCATCCTCGATGTTAAACTCAGCGTAACAAGCAATCCCTTGCGGAGTGACAGAATACGGATATTTTCCGGTTACTTTAAGGTTCACCGAACGTTTTCTCACACTCATTTTTTTACATAACAACAGACACTAATATATCGTAGTCCATTGTAAGTGGCAACTTAACATGACACTATAGAGATAAACTATAGGTTACTGAGTTATTGGCCACCACAACCTCACCCCCCAATATAATAAAACCCTTACTTTACGCTCTTAAGACATTATGACAAAATGCTTGAGAATTTAACAACAGGAGTTTTTTGAGGTATAGCGCCCTTTAAAACGGCGCTATACCCATTTGAATTATTGTTATGTTAGTTAAGCGCAGAAGAGTTATTGGTGGGCCCACAAAATATGTATAGCGCCCTTTATAAATACGCTATACCTACCAGTCTTGTCAAAGTCAGGTATAACGTCATTATGAAACACGTTTTATATTTAAAGGGCGCTATACTTAAAGTCCAAAACAGACGTTAAGGTATAGCGGGCGCTATATATAGTTTGGTCACTAACTTTTTTTTTCACTTATTTTGGTCTTTTGAGTCCAAAAAGACCACATTTAGGTTCCGGACTCCATTTCCCAATACAAAGTGAATCCAACTCGGGCAAATTGACACAATATCACCCAACTAATACAATTAATCAACTATATCTCAATCAACAAGAACAACTACGCCTCAATCCAAAACAAATTGGGGTCGGCTATATGAATTCAAAATCAGCATCCACACAATTCACCACAGCTAGACTATTTTTATACTGGCCAATCAACCTAACTTAACCATCCTACTTTTTGCCGATAACCTATGCTTTGCGAAGCTAACATAAACATAATTAATAAAAATAGCAACCAAATCATCACATTTCAAGAAACATACCCCCGGAACTATGAGCATAAAAAGAAACGTTAGTGAACCTACAAATCGAAGCAGGTCATTGGAGAATAATATCAGTAATTCACGAATTGGTATGGCCAAAAGTGTTTTCCTAGAAAATGTTTTCCTGGAATTGAGGAAAATGTTACATCATCCGAACTTATGTGACAGGGCACGGGAGGAAGAAATACAAACTTTCAAAACTTGGGGTCTAAAAGAAGTTATAGGTAAAATGAAAAAAAAAACAAATTAAGTTAAACTGTTTCTAAATATAGAAATGTATCATTTTTCCTAACAAACTAAAAACAGACTAACAAAAAAGAACACATAAATTGGAATGTATGGAGTATTACAATAGCAGAACAATTCCTCAAGCAATATTTTAACAAAGAGAGAGAAATGACCTACCTCCACCATTGAACTTGATAGCACTCTGCAATTTAGCGACGGTAGGAGAATCACCCTTAGTGATAGCATCATGAAGCTGTTCAAGGGCCTTATTGTAATTTGTGATGTAAGTCTGATGGTGTTTCTGGTGATGGATCTGCATGATCTCACCGCTAATAGCAGGTTCTAAGGCGCCATAATCGTAAGGGAGATCGGGGAGAGAGAAAGTCTGTACGCCCCGGAGTTGTTGCCGGAACCCTAGACATCCGGCGAAGGTCCTTTTGGTCATTACGGTTCGAAGTGCCATTTGGAAGTTGCTCGATGTTTTCGAATTCAACTCTGAGGTGATAGTAATACCGAGGGTGAGGTTTTAACTTTATCGTGTGCGTTTTTATATGGGGGCGAGAGAGTGATGTCACTGAGTTGACGGGTGAAAGATGGCCTCGTTGCTTTTACGCCAGGTGTTCCTTGTTGGATTTAGGTCAATTTTAAACCAAAAAGAATCCTTCTGTTTCGATTCAGGTGAACATATTTGGACATAAGTTAAGAAAAAATAATTTTTTTTTAAATTTATGATTCTAAACATATCAAAAAAAATATTTATAAAAATAAAATTAAAAGTTTAAGTTAAATTATTTTCAAATATAAAAAAGAGTCATTTTCTTAAATAAATAAAAAGAAAATAGGTTCACATAAATTAGAACGAAAGGAATACTATCTTATACACACTTTAACTATTTTATCGATAATGTTATTTTCTACTAATACAAGTACGAATAAATGTGACAAATACTTAAGCAAAGTATTATAATTAAATGTTGTTTTATCCCGTGTTTAATGCATATTTAATTAATATTTATCTATATAAAATATTGTATACTATAAAGTAACCTTTTTAGGTGTATAGCAAATAACCTTCCTTTTATAAAATTACAAATCTCACTTTTTATAAAGTAAATATTTTCAACTGAATTGATAACATGAAAATTTCTTTATACGTCATAATCCATACTTAACAAACTTATTTTATAAAGTACTTTTCCATAATTTTAATTATAAGTTGTATGTAGTGTACTTAGCTAATCCAACTCAGAGCGCTAATCAATTTAAAAAGTACTTTTGAGCAGCAATTAATATATGATCAAACTTTTAAATAGTATTTTCTATGTATATTTTTCTCAAAAGTACTTTTAAAAAAAGTTATCTTTTTCTGCTTCTCAAAATTGCTTCTGTTTCAAAAGCACTTTTTTCTTGGCCAAAAAAAATACTTTTAGCCAAGAAGAAACATTGCCAAATAGGTTATAAACCACTCCTAGAACATTAAAGAAAGTGTACTGAAAATTCAAACGCCTGTAACAAATTGATTGGTCCAACAACAGAAATTGTAGAGTTTTCTTCAGAAATAGCCCTTACATTACGTAATTGAAGTCTTGCCACACTGACCATACTTCACATTTTATCATTCTCCTCACAAAGTCTAGCAAATAGACGCATACAAAGCTTGCTAGCTAATATCAGCCTCAGCTAAGAGCATAAAACCATAATGGCGTTATTTTGCTTCACAAGGATAGGTAGTAAAATACCAACTACTAAATTCATATTCAGCAGACTCTTCTTTTTGACATTTCGTTAATTTCAATATCTAAGTAAGTATGTCATATGCATCTCCAATGTCCATCACCACAAATTTCATTTTCCACATGCTCAGAAACATACTAATCAATTCTGCAACAGTTCGTTCGCTGCCTTCAACCATGCATCATAAATTTCATCTGAAAACAGCACAAAGTGTACCTGCATTTATGACAGATGTAAGAGGAAACAATTGTAGCCAGCACTCAGCTCTGACAATCAGAATCTGATCTTAAGCGAAGAAAAAAGTACTGATGCTCAAAAAAGTTCTTTAAGCAAAAACATGCACAAATAGAACATTTTTTTTCGAATAACGATGATTTTGGTAATACTGTGGCATTTGAAGAGAATTACAAAACAGACATATCGCTTTTAATTTGAATAACATTAAAATATCATTTGCGGATGGAATGGGCATTTTGATCTCCTCTTTCCACATCTTAACATGTAGATTATAAGGTACCACATTAGCATGTAAAGGTGTGTACATTGTAAAATCAGGCATATAAAACACTCAATCACAGTGGGCAACAGGGATTCAAATGGCCTGGAAAGAAATGTGGAGAGTGAAGTTACCTTATAAGGTGGCACGTTTTTCTTGGCTAGTAGCTCAGGAAGCATGCTTGACTCGAGAAAATTTAGTGAGAAGGGGGTTTGGTTTGCAAGCTGTGTTCTGAATGTTTTTTTATGTGAAAAGATTCTGAGCGTAAATCATCTCTACCGCAAAGAAGTTGCTGAACAGATTTGGGAATTAATTCTCAACATGAATGGAATTGAGTGGGCTATGCCAAAGAATACATGAGTGCTGTTGGCGTGCTGGAAAAATACTGGAGGTACAGCTAGACAGGAAAAAAGGTGGCAAATAATACCTGTTTGTGTATGGACTCTGGGGAAGAAGAGAAACAGAACATGCTTTGAAGGAACCCGCAATTCTGTACAGAAAGCCAAGATAAACTGCTTTTCTTTATTTTATGCTTGGTATTAAGAAGATATCCTTAATGATGGTGAATCTCTCATAAATATCATAGAATCCTTGTAAGAAGAGCAAGGAGATTATTTTGTTTCTTTTGAATGTAACATGGTTTCTGCACAACCTTTGCGCTGATGATATATTAATATTGCTAGCTTTCCCAAGAAAAAGAATGTTTTCCAGAAGAAAAAAATTATATCTACAAAGGACATCATCTATGAAAGCATCTCCACTGCAAACTAAGAGACAGTTTAAATATCCAACCCAACCAAGATGTCTTCTCACCTTCGGGTGAAACAAAAAAAGTCCCTTAGCGAGTTCCATCAGAAAATGATATCCGGTGATTCCAGACAAATTTTTCAGAGACGTGTCAAGATCAAAGTAATAGTTACTAAACAAGAATAACTAGAATAATTACTCAAGCAATTGCAGTGTTTCAACAATTAGACATGGCTCCTTTATATTCAATCCTGCAGATTCTGCAGCTTCTAGTTCTAAGGGATTAAAAGTTGAACTAAGAGCACACAAGCTGTTCCAGAACTTCCATGTAAGATCATAGCTAATGAAAAGAATCTCCAAGTTCCAAATGTGCAATCATACTAAAGTATATAAGAAAGTTGTCCAGTACACGGGAAATAAAATAGAGTTGAAGTTGCAGGAGAAAATTCAGACCACATGACTTTTATATTACAAGGCTATAAACATTATGTTTTACTATGACGTTTAACTGTTTAAGTTATTAAATAGTTCATCTCAATCAGAATAGCATGCAGTAAAGGACACACGACATAGGAGTCCATGAACTTCATAAGGTTCACCGCAGAGGAACATGCCAATAGACCCCAAGGGGGGGTTTTCCCTAGCCAGTTTTTCATGTGCAAAAACCACCGGGAAATAAAAATAATCTCAGGTGGCATTTCAAGGTAGTGGCTTATCGTTGGACTTCTCTGTTCACATTGTTTGGATACAAAATCTATTGGGCAAAGATAACCCATCTTCATTCCAGAATTTGAAAGTTTTTCATGTATGGGGTAAAAGAGAATGTTGTACCCAAGTGCCTTTTGTGACTTCTCAAGAGAAAGAAAGAAATTCAGAGCACTAAACCATGGAAAAATTAACTCCACAATATTAGGAGCTTTCTTGCTTTTTTATAATTTTCTGCAAGAATACTGTATTGCATTGACGAGGCTCAGGCTGCTTCATGGAGGTCTTAAGCCTTCACAAATCATTATATACAATCACTTTCTTGGGTACTATTAAGACGCTAGTAATTACATATATACATTTATCAGCAAAAAGAAAACAAAAACTAGGAACAAGATGCCAACATACTATCAGTAACAGTGGAGCCACATCCACCATTATCAATATTTCTGCTTCAGGCGAACAATTTCACCAACATAAGATAAGAACACTATGAAGTATTTTAGTCTCAACAGATATGTGACCTATATTGCAATCAAGTTCTGAGCAAACCAAAATCCATAAGCAGATAATACCTCTTTGAGGTCACTGCCAAATTCTTTGAC
This sequence comes from Nicotiana knightiana, assembly GCA_005239525.1. Classification (NCBI taxonomy): domain Eukaryota; kingdom Viridiplantae; phylum Streptophyta; class Magnoliopsida; order Solanales; family Solanaceae; genus Nicotiana; species Nicotiana knightiana. The sequence goes on from ML375841.1 coordinate 35,396, forward strand.
AGTAGATATAGCCACAGTGGCAGCTTCATCAAAAGGATATCTGTAAAGCACAAAAAAAAATGAAGATTAAGCAGGGGTAACCATCCATAGCTGCTAAGATTATATATTGTTCCTAAAGGTGATCATACCGCAGAATCATTTTTCCTAGCTCATTAACATGCAAACAAGTTACCACAGGTAGTACTCATAAAATAGAAGTTTCAAAACAGTCAATGCACGATGTGGCAATACCTAAAGAGTCAGGAAGGTGTAAACTTGGTTATGTAAAAAAAAAAAGTTACCTCTATGCTATGTTCAAACTAAGGACTATTGGACTAACTTTCTCAGTCAACAATCAACACATATCACCAGGATATAAAAATTTATTTGCGCAGCATTTAGGGCATGATACACAATGAAACAAACAGACAAAGGAATTGAATCCAACATTCTAAGTGATTCCTAATTTTAAGTGACAACTTGTGCCCAAAAAAATGAGGGGTTAGCTAATTTTAGGTGACGAGATGAAAACACAAAAAAGATTCAGAAGACAGAATTAATTAGCCGTGATCTTAACATAACAATTCGATTAATTTCATACTGTAAGTTCATTAGAGCAACAATTTTCATTTAATCACCCCTCCAACAGAACAAACAAGAAAAATAAGATAACCATTGTCAAGGTAATGAAATGTGAGATCATGCAGCAAACTTATTCAATAGTAGTCCCAACATATTCATCTTTCATACTCAATAGCTGGTGGACACTTTAGCTGTGAGAAGGAACCATCACAAGCATAACTAAATTAGCCGACGGTCCCTATAAACTTGAAAATGCATTGTTAATCAGTAGAACTCACCCGAAGACCCCACATGATATGGCAGGAAAAGCAATATACTGAATGTTGTTCTCTTTTGCCACACGCAGGCTATTTCTGCAGTATAGTTAAGAGAAAAGATAATCAAATAAGGTATGACATTTATATCAATTTATGAGGAATATAAAATAATCATTCACAAACCTATATGAATTTGTCAAATAGGCTTTAGGATTTGGGACAGCATCATATATTGGTCCAACAGTGTGGATTACATGAGAAGCTGGCAATCTAAAACCTCTGCAATAGTTTCCCCCCACAATGTAAGTGTACTGACACCATACTACATATAACTGATGGTTCTAATGAAATATTGAAGCCAACGACTGAGCACATACGGTGTAATCCTTGCTTCTCCTGTTGGGCAGCGAACTCCAGGACGTACCTCTGGGACTTTGTAGCATGCATCTCGTAATTCTGGACCAGCAGCTCGGTGTATGGCTAGAAATGTGAAAACATGAAATCAGACTGCATGTATCATAGAGTTGTAATCAGCAGTATGATTAAGAAATTACCTCCATCAGCACCACCACCACCCAGCATTCGCTCATTAGCAGGATTGACCTGTATAAAAATGGTGCAAAGATAAAGGCCACAAGTAAACACAATGTATTATGCATCATAAGCCCCAAGGATAGATCATAGGCAGAACTAAATAATATCATCAGCCTAAAAAGAAACAGTCTATTATATTGGATATTCTTCTCTTGAAAATACATAGGGGTTCTGTTCTCCTCTTTTATTGTGCTTGGAATTGTTTATAGGTCACAAATGAATCCAAAGTTCTTCTGATATTTACAATACAGGGTAAACCTGAAGTCAGTCGATATAGCCAACCTGCTTTGTTTCATTATCTGATCTTCAACTTTTCTCTATGAAGGATTAAACATATAAGAAACAAGTCGGAGACTTAAACATTAGTATAATATATTATACGCTTCCAAGCAAAATCCTCATTTCGCGAGCGGAAAAGCTATTGGGCAACTGTAGCAGCATTTGATTTCATTCCAAATCAAACTATTAATCACTCCTATATTTTTTATTCAGTCTGTACATGTTGGTACACAACGTCTTTATATCAAAAATTTAAATTCGAATAATTTAAAGTTAGAAATGATTCAGCTAAATTCAAACGCATATATAAAAGCAAAGATACTCATACTTACAATAGCGTCAGAGGATCCGTCTACGGACCACTGAGTGATATCACCTTTCTGAATCTTCAACAAGCTCGGCGGAGTTAACTGAAACGTAACGCCGTCATCTCCGCCGCTGACCATGGTTGAAACGCCGGCGACAGTCGATCTTCGTCTGCCGTTAGCGACGGTGGTAGGCCGTAGAGTAACGGAAATGACGGAAATGGGCCTGATGAGAGTGTGAATGGCAGTAGGCCGAGGGTTTAGTGAGTGGAAGTTTCTGGAAGAGTGAGCGCTGCGGTTTGGAAGTTTCGAGTGGTTTTAAGGGTAGGTGGGAGATAACGGAAGAGGGTTGAACAGAATTTGCGAGTGAAAGTTCCTGAAATCATTTGTCCCCTCGATACGCCGATTTTGGAGCCAATAATCGGAAACGTTCATTTCATTTGCCTCTTGAAGAAAATTTGTACTTCCTCCTTTTGAATTTAAGGAGTTTTTACCGCTAATTGTGTTAACCTTAAAACACATACTTCTTATAATTTTCAATTTTAAGAAAATTAAGTATGTTTGGTTCGATGATGCAACTCTCAAATGGATCATTTAAAACTAGTAAAAGTATACTCTCTCATGTCCAAAATAATTAATGCTTTAACCGTTAATACAAAAACAATAATAATAACAACAACATTGACAAATTCAATATAATTCCACAACTATGATATGAAGAGAGTAGTATATATACATACTTTGCTCATACTTCGGAATGATACAGAGGTATTTTCAATAAACTCTCCATTGGAGGAAAGATGTAAAAAGAAGCATTAGCAACAAGCAGTAACAACAAAAAGATAATAAGAAAATCAGAGCGAAGAAATTGTATACGGGTGAAACCGAGCCCTTTGGACGTCTCGGTTCTTGATGAAGCAAACGGAGCAGATATGTGACCGTAAGGAACCGGAATCGGGGCAAGGAGTCCCTCGAGTCGGGGTCCGTGCAAAACACTTGCCCTTAGAAGAATCGAGGCCACGTCCCCAGGTCTGATTCAAACCCCAAAACTTCGGAGAGCATTACCAGATAATCGAGCACGACAAGCAAAAGGTCATGTATCCGTGCCTAGCCAGATGTCACGGCGTGAATCTCGGCACATATCGACAGAAAATAAGTGTTTAGTAAAACGGAAGATTTTTACCTCTTTTGGAATTGTACTTATGGTAGAACTCCCCTATTATATAAAGGGAAATCAAATTATTCATTAGGCATCATTGTAACATGCATATCAAGGCAATATATTCTTATTTTCTCTGTTATTCAAAATTCTTACTTTTGTTCATCAGTTCTTCATTATCGTGAGCCCGAGATCGGATGCAGACATTCCATTACAGTTGTTACTTAGTCTGGGATCACTCCACTTAATTGGTTTGACAATTTATTGCGTCCCTTATCTATTTAATCTACGCAATTTATCATTTGTATTAAATTAATCCGCGTATCCTTAAAACCACATATAAATTTAATTGCTATCCGTTTTTTTATGGTAAACAGTTCAGGAAACAAAGTTCTACGTGATCGAAGCAGACATGAGATACAATGCTCTATTCAGGAATCCATAGATTCATAACATGAGGGCGGTACCCTCGACACAACATCAGGTGTTGAAATTCCCCACACCGGGAGGGATCAAAACAGTTTATGGAGAGAAACCGAACGCAAAAGAAATGTGCACAATCGATGAGGTGGTCCCGATATCCGCACTCTCGACATCGAAGAACCCGAGTTCGGTCACCAAGGAAGAAACTAAATAGAAATCATCGACATCGGCCCTAACGAACCAGAAAGGCAGGGGATGGGCGAGGACGACGATTAAAGAGTCCCCGGGTCTTTCATAATCCCCTACGATTCCAATTCCACCAAGTTAACGGTTGAGGAGTTGGAGCAAGTCATATTGATCGAGAACCTGCCCGATCGGAAGGTATACCTGGGCACGGGTCTAACTCCCGAGCTCAAGAAAAAACTCATTAAATTCCTTATAGCTAACATAGATTGTTTCGCTTGGTCCCGTCTTGACATGACAGGGATCCCGCCGGAAATAACTACTCACAAGCTGAGCCTGGATTCGAAGTTTCACCCGGTTAAACAGAAGAGGAGGCCTCAACCCGAAGTCAAGCATGCATTCATCAAAGACGAGGTATCCAAACTCCTTAAAATAGGTTATATTCAGGAAGTTAAGTACTGGTATTGGTTAGCAAACGTAGTGGTAGTTCCTAAAAAGGGAAAGAAATTAAGAATATGTGTAGACTACAAAGACTTGAACAAGGCATTCCCTAAGGACTCTTTTCCTTTGCCTAACATCGATCGCATGATCGATGCGACGGCCGGCCATGAGATACTCAACTTTCTCGACTCCTATTTCGGGTACAACCAGATCCGGATGGACCCAGGCGACCAAGAAAAGACTTCCTTCATCACCAAATACGGAGCCTATTGTTATAACATAATTCCATTCGGACTAAAAAATGTTGGTGCCACTTACCAACTCCTAGTAAATCTGATGTTCAAAGAGAAAATAGGAAAATCAATGGAGGTTTACATTGACAACGTGTTAGTTAAGTCCTTGTGAGTAGAGGACCATTTGGAATATTTGCGTGAAACCTTCAACATACTAAAGAAATACAATATGAATATGAACCCGGAGAAATGCGCATTCGGAGTCATGTCCCGGAAGTTCCTTGGATTCACGATGTCCAACCCAGGAATCGAGATTAATCCCGAAAAGATCAAGGACATAGAAGACATCACCGTGGTGGACATTGTCAAGGCCATTCAAAGGCTAATCAGGCGCATAGCCGCCCTGGGTCGATTCATTTCAAGGTCCTCCAATAAGAGCCAGCGGTTCTTCTCGTTATTGAGGAAGAAGAATAACTTCTCTTGGACCTGGGAGTGCCAGCAAGATTTGGAAGAACTCAAACAGTACCTTTTGTGTCTGCCTTTGCTTCATACTCTGTAGGCAGACGAGAAATTGTATATGTACTTAGCGGTATCCGAGATAGCGGTAAGTGGAGTCTTAGTCCGGGAAGAATAAGGTATAGAATTTCCTACATATTATGTTAGCATGACCTTAGGCAAGGCTGAAACAGGGTATGCTCACCTGGAGAAATTGGTGCTCGCTTTGCTAAGCGCCTCCAGGAAGTTAAGGCCATACTTTCAATGCCATCCCATATGTGTCGTGACTACTAACCCCTTGAGGAACATAATGCACAAACCTGAGCTCTCGGGACGATTGGCCAAATGGGCCGTGGAAATTAGGGGGTACGATATTGAATATCGACCCCGAACCGCCATCAATCTCAAATTTTAGCAGACTTTGTGGCCGACTTCACACCGTCCATACTACCTGAAGACGAAACGGAATTGTTGTTAACCTCGAGGACCTCCTCTGGGATTTGGACCCTCTTTATGGACGGTGCCTCGAACGCGAAAGGGTCTGGACTCGGCATCGTGTTGAAGCCGCCCAACAGTAACATAGTTAGGCAATCTATTAGAACTGTGAAATTGACTAGCAATGAGACCGCGTATAAGGCCATGATTGCAGGTCTCGAATTGGCTAAAATCCTAGGGGCCGAAGTGATCGAAGCTAAATGTGATTCCCTCCTTGTGGTGAATCAAGTCAATGGGACATTCGAGGTGAAAGAGGAATGAATGCGAAGATACTTGGATAAACTACAAGTAACGCTACATCTATTCAAGAAATGAACCCTACAACACGTGCCCGAGGATCAAAATAGCGAAGCCGATGCTCTATCTAACTTGGGGGTCGTCGGTTGATGGTGATGAATTCAACTCGGGAACGGTCGTACAACTCATGAAATCGGTAATGGAAGAAGTCCACGCCGAGATAAACTTGACAAGATTAACCTGGACGGGAGAAACAAGTATATAGATTTCCTGAAGACTGGGAAGCTGCCCTTGTATCCTAATGAATCGAGAGCTCTGCGCACGAAGGCAGCCAGGTTCAGCCTATCCGAAGATAACACCCTGTTCAGAAGAATGTTCGATGTCCCACTCGCTATATGTTCGAGGACCATAAGATCAAAATGATTCTGTCAACACCCTATTACCCTAACGGGAACGGGCATGCGGAGTCTACAAACTAGACCATACTCCAAAACCTTAAGAAAAGGTTGACTGATGCCAAAGGAAAATAGAAAGAAATTTTGCCCGAAGTCCTGTGGGCATACCGTATGACCTCAAAGTCTAGTATCGAGGCCACCCCGTTTTCGCTGGTCTATAGTGTCGCAGCACTAATATCGGTCGAGGTAGGAGAATCGAGTTTCAGGTTCCTATATACGATCGAAGAGTCGAACGGTGAGGCCACAATCACGAGCCTAAAACTATTGGATGAGAGGAAAGAGGCTGCCCTCGTCCGGTTGGCCGCCCAAAAACAATGGATCTAAAGGTATTACAACCAGAGATCCAACCTCCGACACTTTAATATCGGGGACTTGGTGTTAAGAAAGTGTCACGCCCCAAACTCGGGGAGCGCGATCGGCGCTCAACCGAGTGAACTCGGACGAGCAAGCCTGATAGATTTCCTTCTACCCAAACTAATACATGAATAAAGAGGAGATGTACTCCATTAGTCAAACACTAAGTATTTTTCATTAGCAACTTCCATTTCATTTCCGTTAGTAGCTTCATTCATAATTTGCAAGATATTACAAGTTTAAATATATAATGAAAAACGTGTTAGCTAAATACCAACATTTCCAGTTTTGACTCCTTACATCAACCACCACCCACAACCTGTCTACGGAGCCTTTAAGTACAATTGAAGAGTAATATGGAAATATGGGGAAAAAGGCTCCTGCTATACCTCAAAACACAAAGTATATGAGAAACAAGAGATACATGACCCCGAAATGAAGTGGGGCTCACCAAGTCAGCTGAAGAAAAGATGCGGCACTAGTTGTGACCAACACTGTCTGCTATGGAACCACCTGCATCTATTTAAAGATGCAGCGCCCCTGGCAACAAGGACATTAGTACTGTCAAATAGTACTAGTATGTGAAACTAAAACACTAACTCAATAGAATGAACAATAATACAAGGGTAAACAGTCAAGAATGCAAAATGAGCTTTAAATAACACTTAAAATATCAAGTTAAGGATCACATAGATTTTCAAGTCAATTTCCACATTATTAGGTTGGGTGGTTTTTAGTGCCAATATGCCACAGTCCACAATACCACCGTGCTCTTACACGGAATCCGATTTCGGCCCGATCGGCTAAGGCATCTCATTTGAGACAACAACCATATTCACAATTTCATCCACAACACCACTATGTTATTATACAGAGTCCGATCTCGGCCCGATCGGCTAAGCCATCTCATTTAAGACATCAACCATATTCATAATTTCATATTTCTTTCCTATATTTTCACTAAATAGGCACGAGTGTCCCGAATTATAAATTTATTCATGGCGCTTGGCCGTATTTCATATTCAACACTCCATTTCTTTCAATTTCAAAGATCACCATCAAATATCAACGTATAGAATATTTCAGCAATCATATATATATATATATATATATATATATATATATATATATATATATATATA
>MDKJ01153514.1:0-11697 GCA_005239525.1 Nicotiana knightiana
AGTAAAAAGGAGTAAGAGCACATGGTTGGCATCTGCAACTTGCCAAGTTGGAAGAAAGATTTTTCCAAAACTTCTCAAAACCAAATCTGCAACTTGCCAAAAGCTTGCAACTGGCCAAATAAATAAAGTGTGAAAAATTCAACAAATACAGCTATAAATAGCGCAAGATGGAGCTTCTCCAAGGGGAAGAAAAAGGGAGAGAGAGTATTAGATTACATTGTGAACTCTTTAGAAAACTTTGTCTTTTCCTTTCTTCTTCAGTTGTTTTCTGTTCTTCTTTTAGCCATTACACTGGCATCATCTCTAGTTCCTATTTTTAATTAAGTAGGGGGAATTATTCTCTTGAATATTTCTTTCTATTTTCTTATTTAATGGGCAAAAATATTTCCATTGTCAGTACTAACTCCATCATGGAGTAACTTTTCTTGTGTTGGGAGAATGACGGATCTTAATATTTCTATATAATAGTAGATATTATTCCTCAATTTCGCATAGTTGAGCTGAAGCTTTTCGTTTAAATTTTATCTGCTTTATAGTTAGGTGTTATGTAATTTGTTAACATCTATCTACTTAGTACTATATATTAACTTCTTACTAATTCTGTAATCGAAAGAGGCAGAAGAAGTAATAGAGTTAATTTTGGTATTGATAAATGTTAACTTTTATTTAGTGACATCTAGCTCTTATATGTTAAAATTGACTCTACACTTATTTGCAATCGAAAGAGGCGAATATTATAGTAATCAGTTATAACTAGGAGGGTAACCGAAAGGGACCTGCCAAAAAGAACATGTTTTAGTTCAAGTATATATTTCTGGTTATTTAATATTACCATTTTAACGATTAATTCGTATAACCGAGAGAAGTGCAATTAATTGTTCAACAATAGTAACAACCTATAAATGTAATCGTGAGATGCATTTATAAATTTATGAGAAATAGAAATTGAAGAATAAATATATCTACTGTATAATAAAAATATTAAGTGAAGTCAGGATCCTAACACCCTTTTATTATGTTTATAATAAAAAAAAATATTTTCTATTGCTCTATTCATGCATTTTTAGTTAAGTTAATTCAGAACTCAATTCTTTTTGCTTTTCTTAAATAGTAATTAAAACAAGAAATGTTTGTAGAATAGATAAACCAATATCTGTGGGTTCGACATCTTTCTATATTATAATTTGACAGAGTACGAGTTAATTTATACACACACCAGACACTCGTCAAATTTTTGGCGCCGTCGCCGGGGATTGGCTAAAGTCTACTACAGATTAATTGTTTTACTACTAATTTGAGAATTTTTTTTATTGTCTATTTATTTTAACTTTTCTGTAGAAATTTCAGAAAGTGTATGACCCGTTCCTTTTCTAGAGAATTAGTCAAATACGATCCTGAAATTGAAAAATCCTTGCAGTTGTTGCGAAAAGAACAAACCCCACGATCTCAAAATTTCACATCAGAGGAAATGAAAAACGACGAACTCAATAACCAACATCCACCGCATCAAGTAGAAGAACAGTTTGATGAAGTGGCACCACGACGTGATAGAATACTCAGAGATTATGCAAGGCCAGATCATTTTGAAGGAGAATCAAGTGTGAGAAGACCGCCTATTGCAGCAAACAACTTTGAAATCCGCACAGGCTTGATTCAAACCATTCAACAATCATGTCAGTTTACTGGTGATGCGAGTGAAGATCCTCACACCTATTTAATTGATTTACTTAAATTAGTTGAAACTTGCAGGTATAATGGAGTCACAATAGATGCTATCAGGTTGCGACTTTTTTCCTTTTTCATTAAAAGGTGAAGCCAAAACATGGTTGCGAAGTCTACCAAGAGGTTCCATTACAACATGGGACTAAATGACCCAAAAATTTCTTAATAAATATTTTTCACCTACAAAAACAATTAAAATGAAGCAAGAGATCAATAATTTTATGAAAACAGATACTGAATCTGTATACCAGGCATGGGAAAGATTAGCAGCAATGTTAAGAAAATGCCCACATCATAGTATCCATGACCCTGATATTTTATATATTTTCTATCATGGTCTTAAACCCTCTGCTAGAAATGTAATTGATGCAGCATCGGGAGGATCAATAATGGGAAAAATTACTGCAGAAGCAATGCAATTGCTTAATGAAATTTCGTAAAATGTTGTTCAGTGGCCCTTAGACAGAATGATTATAAAAAAAACAGCTGGAGTAAATCAAGTTGAAGCTTTGAATTCATTGACACAACAAATTGCGACCTTAACACAAAAAATTGAGGCTTTTCAAGTAGGTGCTCACTCATCATCCCAACTTGAGAATTGTGATGTTTGTCAAGGTAATCATCTGAATCATGAATGTCAAGCTTCAACACAAAATGAGGAATAGGTAAATATGATTGGTTATAGAAATAATTACTCATTTAGTAGTCCCATGGCGCAAAAACATCCAGGATTTCAGTGGAGTAATCCTAATGGTGCTGAAAATCCTCAAAGATTTTTTAATCAAAAGCAGCAGGTACAGGGACCACCTGGTTTTCAAAATTAAAACAGAGGGCAACAAAATTTTCAACAATATCAGCAGCAGCCTCAAAGAACTCATCAACAAAGCCTTGAAGACCTGATGTACAAATTCATTAAAGCTACTGACGAGAAAGTTAAAAGTCAACATTCAGCTATCAAGAATTTGGAAATTCAGGTAAGCCAATTAGCAACATTCATGTCTGGACAAATTCAAGGTGCTCTACCAAGAAACACTGAGAAAAACCCAAAAGAACACCTCAAAGACATCTTTCTACGATCAGGTAAATCTCTTGATGATCCATATGCAGATAGAGAAGGAAAGCCACAACAAGTGGAAAAGGTAAATGAAGGTGAGAATAAAATGGAATCTAAGTTTCCAAAAGAACAAAAGAATAAAGAAAAAAATGTACAAGAAAATGAATTAATAACAAATCCTCACTTTGTACCCCTCCTTTTTCCCCAAAAATTGAAACGAGAAAAGCTTGACAAATAGTTTTCAAAGTTTCTAGATATGCTGAAGCAACTTTACATTAACATACCTTTCAAAGATGCTTTGACTCAAATGCCTTCATATGCTAAATTCCTCAAAGAAATTTTGTCAAGTAAAAGAAAATTGGAATAAGTTTCAGTGGTTAAGCTTACTGAAAAATGTAGTGCTATACTTCAAAATAAGCTCCCACAGAAACTTGGCAATCCGGGAAGTTTTACAATTCCTTGTACCGTAGGAGGTGCTTACTTTGAAAAGGCGTTATGTGATTCAGGTGCTTCAATAAATCTAAGGCCTTTTTCAATTTTCAGAAAATTAGAACTTGTTGAAATGAAAGATACTGGCGTGTCTTTTCAATTAGCTGATCAAAGTACTAAGAGACCAAAATGAATTATTGAAAATATCCTTGTCAGAGTTGACAAATTTGTATTTCCAATAGATTTTATAGTGCTTGAAATGGAAGAAAATACTGAGGTACCATTAATTTTAGGTAGACCATTTCCCGCAACAGGAAGAACAATTATTGATGTTCATCAAGGACAATTAATATTGCGAGTTGATGAGGAAAGAGTAATTTTTGACATGCAGAAAATGATGAAATTTCTTAGAGAGGAGTCATCATCATCATGTCTTCAAATTGACTTACTATATGACTTTGTAGACGATTACAAAGATAATCAGTTAATTACTGATTCATTGGAGAGATGTTTGGCTAGGTCAGGTACCATAAGTGATGATAACCCCGTAATTAGAGAACAAGCTGAAATTCTAGAAAAAGAGTCAGAAAATGAGAAAGCCTCACAAGAAGGAGCTCAATTAAAAATTGAACTCAAAGAACTTCCTTCTCATTTAAAATATGTGTTTCTTGAACCTGAATTATTTCCCGTAATCATTTCATCTTCTTTGACTATAGAACAGGAAAGCAAACTTATTGGAGTCCTGAGAAAACACAAAAGAGCCTTAGGGTGGACTATAACTAACATCAAAGGAATCAGTCCAGCTATTTGTATGCACATGATTCTTATGGAGAATGATTATAAGCCAATAGTCCAACCCCAAAGGAGACTAAACCCAACAATGCAGGAAGTTGTCAAGAAAGAAGTGGTGAAACTTCTAGCAGCAGGTATCATTTATCCAATATCTTATAGTCCTTGGGTAAGTCCTGTACAAGTATTACCAAGGAAAGGAGGTATGACAGTAATAAAAATGAAAATAATGAACTCATACCTACTAGAACAGTCACAGGATAGAGAGTCTGTATTGATTATAGACGACTTAATGATGCCACAAGGAAAGATCATTTTCCTTTGCCCTTTATTGATCAAATGCTTGAAAGAGTTGCAGGCCATGGTTTTTACTGTTTTCTTGATGGATATTCTGGGTATAATCAGATACCAATTGCTCCAGAAGATCAAGAGAAAACCACATTCACATGCCCCCAAGGTACGTATGCTTATCGAAGAATGCCATTTGGACTATGCAATGCTCCTGCTACATTTCAGCGTTGCATGTCGGTAATTTTCTCAGATATGACTGAAAAGTTTCTTGAAATATTTATGGATGATTTCACACTTTTTGGTAAGACATTTGAAGATTGTCTTTATCATTTAACTTTGGTGCTTAAAAGATGTGAAGAGACAAATTTAGTTCTTAATTGGAAAAAATGTCATTTCATGGTAACAGAGAGAATTGTTTTAGGACATAAAATCACTGCGGAAGGAATAGAAGTTGATAAAGTTAAAATCGATCTTATAGCAGGATTACCTCCTCCTACCACTGTTAAAGGCATTAGAAGTTTCTTAGGGCATGCAGGTTTTTATAGAAGGTTTATAAAAGATTTTTCAAAGATTTCAAAACCTCTGACTAATGAAAGATGTAAAGTTTGAATTTTCAGATGATTGCATGAAAGCTTTTGAAATTCTCAAGGAACAGTTGACTCATGCTCCAATTGTTGTTTCTCCTGATTGGAGCGAACCATTTGAAATAATGTGTGATGCAAGTGATTTAGCAGTTGGAGCAATATTGGGACAAAAGAGAGACAAGATCTTCAGACCTATCTACTACGCCAGTAGAACACTTAATGAAGCTCAAAAAAATTATGCTACAACAGAGAAGGAACTACTAGCAGTAGTATTTGCGTTTGACAAATTTTGTTCCTATTTGATAGGAACAAAAGTTACAATTTATACTGATCATACAGCTTTAAAATATCTCTTAGCAAAGAAAGATGCTAGACCTAGATTGCTAAGATGGATACTTCTTTTGCAAGAATTTGAACTTGAAATAAAAGATCGAAAAGGTTCTGAGAAACAGGTAGCTGATCATTTGTCTCGTTTGAAAAATCCTCCTACTGAGATCGAAGATATCAAAGAGGAATTTCCCGATGAACATATATTTTCAATCACAACCGTTACAAATCAGCCACCTTGGTTTGGTGACATTGCCAACTACTTAGTTGGAGGATGGATCCCAAAAGATTTATCTTATGAACAACGGAAGAAACTCAAAAAAGAAATAAGACGTTATTTTTGGGAAGATCCGTACTTATTTAAATTTTGTGCAGATGGCATGATCCGGAGATGTGTACCAGAAATAGAAATAAACTACATCCTAAGCCACTGTCATGATGGAGTTGTAGGAGGACACTATGGAGGAAGAAAGACAGCAGCTAAAGTACTTGAAGCAGATTTTTTCTGGCCAACTCTGTTCAAAGATGCAAGAAATTATGTCACCACTTGTGACAAATGCCAAAGAAGCGGTAACATTTCAAAAAGGGATGAGATGCCACTTAACTCTATTCTTGTTTGTGAAATATTTGATGTTTGGGGCATTGATTTCATGGGTCCTTTTCCTCCATCAAATGGTTGTGAATATATTTTAGTAGTTGTTGACTATGTTTCAAAATGGGTAAAAGCAATAGCCATTAGAAAAAATGATGCTCATGTTGTTTGTTCTTTTCTCAAGAAAAATATTTTTTCTCGATTTGGAACTCCACGTGTTATCATATGTGATCAAGGAACTTATTTTATAAACAAACAATTTGCAAATTTGTTATCAAAATATGGAGTAACTCATAAAACAGGAACTCCATATCATGCTCAAACCAGCGGGCAAGTGGAAGTTTCCAACAGAGAATTGAAAAGAACTTTAGAAAAATATGTTGGATCTTCTCGAAAAGATTGGTCTTTAAAGTTAGATGATGCTTTATGGGCATACCGAACATCTTTCAAAACTCCAATAGGCATCCCCTTATAGATTAGTTTTTGGAAAAGCTTGTCATTTGCCTGTGGAATTGGAACATAAGGCATATTGGGCTATGAAACTATTGAATCTAAATTTGTCAGATGCAAGTAAAAATCGTCTACTTCAGCTAGATGAATTAGAGGAATTCAGACTTGAAGCATATGAAAACGCTAAATTGTACAAAGAAAAAACGAAAAGATGGCATGATAACCTCATTCGCCATAAGGATCTTAAAGTTGGAGACCAAATTCTTTTGTACAATAGCCGATTGGGATTATTCCCAGGAAAATTCAAATCACACTGGTCATGTCATGATCGTACATCATAACAAAAGTAATCCCCTATGGTGCTATTGAAATACAACATATGGATGGGGAGAAAAATTCAAAGTGAATGGTCATCGTTTGAAGCCTTATGTCACCACAAACTTTGACAAACAGGCTTCAACAATCCTTTTTGCTTAACAAATATATTTATAAATAAGTCGAGCTGATGACATTAAACTCAGAACTATCTCTTCTTCTTCTAATTTTTTCTTAGAGTATGAATTTGTGTGTTCTAACGTGAAGGCCTAAGAGCCGTCACTTCTTAAAAATAAAGTTATAGTTCTGTATTGTATTTAATAAAATGTATAATGTGATATGGTAAATTTAAATGATAAATTTATAGTTACCATTAATAATATATTTTTATTAAATTGATAAGTGGAATATAGGGATATGTTTTAGACCTTTGGAGGATGAAGCTACAAATATATATATATATATATATATATATATGTGTGTGTATTAACCATACCTTACGTCCATTTACAGCATATGCACTACATATCCCCTATTTTATATACTTTTTACTCTATATGTAAAATAAATCTATATTTAAAAAGGGAAACTTTTGCTAGTAACTAAAAACAAAAATCTCTTACATTTATTTCTAAAGTACTAATCATTATGTTTCTGCTCTTAAAACATGAGAAGGAGGCTACAGATGACGGCGTTTAGCTTTGGAGGTGATTACATACCAAAACCTGTTTGCACACCATTTTCAATGTTCAAGGAAAACCAAAACCCCTTATAACTATAACTATTTAACAGGTTTTGGTAAAATCTTTTCACAACCAATTTGCTTGTCATTTTCTCCTATAAAACATTCTTCACCCTCAGTTAAAAAGAAAACAGTTCATCTCTTTCACTCTATTCACTTCACAGTATCTTTTCTCCTCTGTTTCACTTCTGAAAAACGGCACAACAAAATAGAAGGTATGACAGAACACGATTTATCTCTTTTGAAGCTGATGCATGGGAGAAAACAGCATGAAACCGTCATCTCATTGAGGAACGCGGACTTGATCTTACTAAAGCAGATGGAGAACATATCCTACTTGTTCTTGCTTTGATTGAACCATTAGGATGGACCAAACTTGTTCGAAATCCTGGGCCAGTGGTATTAACGCTTGTTCGCGAGTTTTATGCTAATATGAATGTAAGAACTAATACTTCCACTGTCAGGGGACAAAAGATTTTCCTTGGTCCAGAATTCATCAATATGCTGTATGAAACTCCTGATTTAGAAGATGAGCCTCTGCAAGCAATAATTCGCGACCCAAATATGTGTGAAATTGGTCCAGCACTCTGCCCCCTTGGAATCGAATGGCATGCTGATATTTATTGTCACGACCCAAAATCCCTAAGGTCGTGATGGCGCCGGACACAAGATTAGGCAAGCCAAAATATTAATTAATTGAAATAACTTTCCAGTTTTAACATTTTCGAAATCGTTATATTTTCTTGCATTTCATAATCAAATAAATAAATTTTAGTAAACTTAAATACGACAGCACATCAATTTAATGAAATAAATCCCAACACGTCCCCAGAACTCGGAGTCACAAGTACTTAAGCAATTTCTAAGAATTTTACAAATATTACAAAGCCTGTCTGAAATACGACTGGACCAGGAAATTTAAAATGAAACAGATACAGTATGAAGGTGACTCTGTCAGCTGCGGATCGCCTCCGGAAGATGCAGCTCGCCTAAATCTCCGAATCCTCCACATTGCTATGAAAGTACCTGTACAATAAAATGCACAGCAAGTGCAGCATGATTACAAAAACAACGTGTACTCAGTAAGTCGTCCGCCTAACCTCAAAGAGGTAGTGACGAGGGGGCAAATTAGACTCTTACTAAGGTCCGACAATACAACATATGACAGAATACGATGAAATACAATAGACATGTAAGACAGTGAGCAACGAGTACATATCAAGTACAGAAATCCAGGTAACCACTGAGAATAATCAACAATGTACACTTTTTTTTCCCAAATACATGTCAAGCCAATACCAATAGAATAGTACCAAATAGTCATGTGCACACAAGGGTAAGACAATCGGCCGGAGTCATAAGATAGTCAACCTCTCTATGCACTGCTGAAGGATCGATCGGCCCGTCCCAAAAGTGCATCTCTCAACCTCTCTACGCACTGCCGAAGGATCGATCGACCCGTCCCAAAAGTGCGGCTTTCAATCCCTCTATGCACTGCCGAAGGATCGATCGGCCCGTCCCAAAAGTGCATCTCTCAATCTCTCTACGCACTGCCGAAGGATCGATCGGCCCGTCCCAAAAGTGCATCTCTCAATCTCTCTACGCACTGCCGAAGGATTTATCGACCCGTCCCAAAAGTGCGGCTCTCAATCTCTCTATGCACTGCCAAAGGATCGATCGGCCTGTCCCAAAAGTGCATCTCTCATCTCTCTACGCACTGCCAAAAGATCGATCGGCCCGTCCCAAAAGTGCGGCTCTCAATCTCTCTATGCACCGCCGAAGGATCGATCGGCCCGTCCCAAAAGTGCATCTCTCAATCTCTCTACGCACTACCAAAGAATCGATCGGCCCGTCCCAAAAGTGTGGCTCTCAATATAATAATCCTCTCTGTGCACTGCCGAAGGATCGATCGGCCCATCCCAAAAGTGCACCTCTCAATATAATAGGGCTAGCCTGCTCGTGAATCATACATGCGACTCAGATGCTCATAAGTATACATACACAAATATAGGGTCTTCCTGCTCGCGAATCACTCAAGCGACTGAGGCACCCAAAGTTACACATATCCACATAATAAATTCGTATTTTATCAAGAAAACCGTTTTTCTCAGGAAAATGATAAAGTCTTTATTAAGAGAAACATGAAATATAGGTTTTGAAATCTTTGTTTTTGAAACTCATTTGTCCAGTTTAGTAATACTCCATGATACATTCCAGTCCAAGTACACATATATTCACAGCGGAAATAATTCTCCTTTTAGAGGTTTAACAATATGAACTCTAGTTTTCTTTTAAACTTTCAATCACATTTTCGGTCATGTTAGCAGTTTGATATTACATGCAGGGTTACAGGTACACACATAAAGCATGCTAGTGATCCTAGGCTACCCGGACATGGCATAATCGTAGCTACGCACAGACTCCCGTCACCTCGTGCGTACGTAGCCCCCGAAGATAATAGCATGTATTTAATTCACCTAGGG
Source organism: Nicotiana knightiana (assembly GCA_005239525.1). Classification (NCBI taxonomy): domain Eukaryota; kingdom Viridiplantae; phylum Streptophyta; class Magnoliopsida; order Solanales; family Solanaceae; genus Nicotiana; species Nicotiana knightiana. The sequence goes on from MDKJ01153514.1 coordinate 9,779, forward strand.
GGACGATTACCCCTCACAAAGTTAGAAATGAGACTTACCTCGTGTCGAATCTACCTCTCGGACCAAGGATGCGCCCGAAACTCCGAACTCTACACCCGAGGACTCGTAACTAGCCAAATATTGTACAATTATATCAATTCATGCTCAAAGTAGGGAAATTATCCTGTTTATTCAATAAATTCGACATTCTTGAAGAATTCCCAACATTCAACCCCGGGCCCGCACGCTACCGAAAATTCTCGAAGGAATCACTCACCCATAGCTTAAGGATCGTTAATATACGATTTCTACTTAAATTCATAGCAATAAATGAGTAATTCATCAAATTCATCAAGAACCCTAAATTACTACCCAAATCTTGATTTTTCCATGGAAATCCTTAGATGCTAGGATGAAATCTTGTAAAAAGAAGTTAAGGAGTGAAGAAAATGAGTTAGAAATCACTTACCAACATTTTGGAGAAGAAAGAGTGTTTGAAAAATCGCCTCGTATGTCTTTGGGGTCTTGAAAAATGAAAAATAACTGAAAATACCACTTATTTATACTCCTCTCAGGCCCCCCACCGCGGTCAGCGAAAAAGGGACCGCGGTCGCGCTAGCAAAGTCAAGAAAAACTGAAGAAAACCAAGAAAAAAATGACTGCAGTGATATGTTTTAATATTTTGGCCATAACTTTCTCTACAGATGTCCAAATTATGATTTCTTTATCTTTATGGAAACTAGACACAAAGGGCTACAACTTTTGTTTTTGAATTATCTCAATATCCCTTGTATATAAAAAGATATAGGCCTCCGAAGTCGAACTAGTGGCCCAAATCTTCCACCGCGGACCGCGAAAACACGACCGTGGCCGCGAAGCCCCCCACCGCGGCCAGCACTAAAAGGACCGCAGACCGCGGTGGTGGGTTCAGAGATTTGACTTCTCTGACCTACAACAACTATATATTAAGCCTAAGGACATCCCGGGACCTACCCGGAACTCATCCGAGCCCTCGGAACTTCAAATCGAACGTACCAACAAGTCCCAAATCATCGCACGGACTTGCTCGAGCTTTCGGAACATCCAAAACGACGCTAAAACTCATAATCACACCTCAAAATCCTTAAAATCAAACTTAAGAACTTTAAGTTCTTGAATTCGATAACAATGCGCCGAACCGACCTATACTACTCGGAATGACATCAAATTTTGCGAGCAAGTCATATTCGACATTACGGACCTGCTCCTACTTCCGGAATCGCATTCCGACCCGATATCAAAATTTCCACTTCTGTTCGGATTCTTCAAAAAAAAACCTTCAAATTTCTAACTTTAGCCAAATGACTTTAAAATAACCTACGGACATCCGAATTCACTTCCGATCGCACTTCCAACTCCAGAATCACCGTATGAAGCTATTCCCGGACTCGGAATCCCAAATGGACATCTATAAAACTGAAAGGCCTTCCAACCCAAACTTATGAAATTTCTTCTAAAATGCTAACTTCCGCAATATACGCCGAAACGCTCTCCGGGTCATCCAAAACCCGATCCGGACATACACCCAAGTCCGAAATCATCATGCGATTCTGCTGAAACCTTCAGATCCTGGTTCTGAGGTCGTTTGCTCAAAATTCCAATCTTAATCAATTTCTTCAACTTAAGGCTTCCGAAATGAGAATTTTCCTTCCAATTTGACCCCGAACTTCCTGAATTTCAACTCCGACCATATGCACAAGTCATAATACCTGAAATAAAGTTGTTCATGACTTCCAACCGCTGAACGACGTGCTAGAGCTCAAAACGACCGGTCGGGTCATTATACTTGCCACACCTCCTTTTCTATACACCCCAAGGGGTATGGGAGTTTTTCCAACTAAAGTGACATTATTCGAAATGGGATTATTTTATTTATTAGAGTCGCCACTTGGAATAGTTTA
>ML375846.1:1662-12847 GCA_005239525.1 Nicotiana knightiana
GTAATTATGTAATTTGTGCTTTTGATTTTGTTAAATTAGGATAGTTGTTCTAGTTTAGTTTCAACAAAATACTAACTCGTAGTGATTCTTGTCGTTTAAGGTTTAGTTAATATCGGTTAATTTTTGCTTGTTGGTTTTGATTACCTGTTTGTTTTAGTTACTACAAGTTTAGTTAGTTTGATGTTCTAATCGGTTTAACCAATTCCTCGTTGGGTTGTTACGATGGTTGTAATGAGGTTATGTTTTAAAATAGGTCGTTTGGTTTCAAATTGCTTTTGAATTGTGCTGAAGTGTTGTTAATCTAGTTGTTACTTAGCAAGTGATGTTTCCATGTTCTATGAACAACTTGATTCTAGTTACATGGTTGCTTGGGTTTTGGTTTAAAATATAGGGTGGTACTGTTATTTGGTTAAAAGCTGAAGAGTAGATAAATTGATCATGATTTAGGGTACAAATAACTTACTTTTTAGTGCTAGAGTGGCTGAAATACTCCCTTCTACCCCCATGCTTCTTCCACAGTGGTTAAAGGACTGTCATTTTCCCCTTTCTTGAACAGTTTTAGCACAAAAAATGAGTCTTTTGAGCAGTTTTGGTGAACAAAAATCAGTCATTTTAGACAGACTTTTGGTGAACCAAAAGCTGCCCAAAAGTGAGTTTCTTTGCTTACTTAAGGGCTGCTCCTTTCATTTGTTGGAGGAGGACTCTATTTTTAGACTGAAACACATCTGGAGAGTTATTTTGAATGCACCAAAACTTGAGAGAAATCAGCAGCTAAAATATCTAATAAAAACTGAAATTGTGAGCTTTGTGAAGGTGAAAACTCTTTCAAAAAGACAAGTCTTTTAGAGCTTGTCCTGGGCTTCTATTCTAAGATTTTTGGGTTGTTCAAACGTTCACCTTACTGTCGTTTCCTAGATGTTCTACTGCTGATTTGCTGCCGTTTCGCTGCTGTTAATGTTGGTTCTGTTTGCCGGTTCAAGTAGCTTTGGTATTAAAGGTTTTCTTGTTGTTTCTTTCTTCGAAATCCGGCAACTAGGTATTTCTTTTGAGCTATGCATTGCAGTCTGTGATAAAAATGAACGAGAACATGTTGTATTGAAGCTTCATTCCGTTATTGATATTTATTCAGTTTAATATGCATGAGAAAGTATGACTTTGGTATGTTTAAAATTCAACTCTTGCACTACTGCTTTTATTTTAAAGTTTGAATATATTGTCCTATCTCTTTGAGTTACAAAAATATTAAGCATAAAAATTATTTGGTAGATTGCATTATGTCTAAGTGGGTTTATAAAAGGATGAATTCACTATTTTGTCTGTGTTTACCCACTGTTAGTTGTTCTTTCAATGAGTTCATGAGTTTCTTTTTTGTGAAGTTAAATTAGAAGCAATAAAACACTGAATAGTTGACATTTTGAGATGTTGGGTTTGGTCATTTTTTAGTTCTTGTTTAAGTTAGCATGACATGATATAGTACTAGTATTTAACTGAAAGAAAATGGATTGTTTTTTTTTAATTAATAAAAAGAGTTTGGATTTGAGTAAGTAGGCCACATAGATTTATGCATAACTAATCTTGTTGGGTTGTATTAGTTGTTGGAAATAATGAAGAAAATCGATTATTTTTTTTTTTAATTAATAAAAAGAGTTTGGATTTGAGTAAGTAGGCCACATAGATTTATGCATAACTAGTCTTGTTGGGTTGTATTAGTTGTTGGAAATTATGGATTATTTGGGCCAAGTAAGATCAAATTCGGCAGGCCCATTTTGCGATGTCATGTTGGCAGGCCCATTTCTTTAAGTAGCTTCAGCTAGCCCATTTCCTTTCTTCTAAAAAAAATAATAAGAAAAAAACAGTTGGCCCATTTCTTTGTACATATTTTCAGGCCCACTTCATGATAAACCAAAATAAAGAGCCCAACTACATTAAAGTCTTAGGAGCTGACCTTATCTATCCATGAGCAAGAGATGGCCCAAGACTTTAATTGTTGATTTCTCAAATCAACTCTAATCACAATCCGATTTTGCTCCATAATTAAAATAATTCAATAATTTAAGTGACCTAATTAATTTAAACGCTAGGCAAATTAGTAGGCGCGCTGTAACTTCACGGAATCGCTTGCGTAGCGTGATGTTTAACATTAATTAAATTAGTTCAACGATGTCATTTCATACTCTTAAATTTTTTTTAGTTAATTTTTAATTTAATTAATAATTGCTAAAATTGCGGATTCGCTTGCGTAGCGCGATAGCTAAATTTTAATTAACTCCTTTAAATGTAGTAACCATTTTTTTAAAAGTAATAATATACTAATAATCTTTCGTCATAGTTGCGGATTCGCTTGCGTAGCGCTGTTATGATTTAAAATTAGTAAATTTTCATCTCGATCACGCATTCGCTTGCGTAGCGCGATTATGACAACGTAATTTATCCAAAGTCATCTTCCTTGATAACTCTAACAATCAAGAAGTAAAAGCGGACAAGTAAAACACAGAAACTAACAAAGCACAGTTTATTCAGAATTAATTTAAGCCAAGTTTAAGTCAATAAAGCGACCGTGCTAGAACCACGGGATTCGGGGAATGCCTTACACCTTCTCCCTGGTCAATAGAATTCCTTACCGAACTTTGTTTTTGCGGACCGATAAAGAATAGAGTCAAACCTTCTTTTGACTAGGGATTCAAATAAATGGTGACTTGGAACACCGAAAAATCAATTCCAAGTGGCGACTCTATAAATAAAATAATCCCTACTCAAATTTCTCACTTTAATTGGAAAAACTCTTTAACCCACAATCAATAACATACATTTTTCGGGGGGTGGAAAAAGGGGTGTGACATAGTTGTCCTTTGACGGTGACTACGTCTTCGATTCACCTCATTAGGTGTACTTTTCTTTGATTCTTCCCAAGGTCGCTTAGATATTTCACTAGACGACTCACATTCATTTTTATACAGATAAATCTCAAAGAATTCAGCACTATCTAATTCGATTTCCGTATTATTATGAAAGTCGGAATTTTCTGATTTATGAACCAGAAAACGATATGGCTTACTATTTCTTGCATATCCAATAAAACCTCATTCAACCATTTTCCGATCCGATCTTTACTCTTTTGGGTTTAGGAACTTGCACTTTAATTAAGTACCCCCACACTTTAAAATATTTAAGTTGGGCTTCCTTCCATTCCAATTTTCATATGGAATGGATTTGCATCTTGCTATGGGGAACTCGACTGAGTATAATGTTATCTATAAGAATAACTTTCCCCTCACAAGTTCTGGGATAAATCAGAACTTATGTATTCATCATCTCTTTTGATGTTCTATTCTCTCTTTCCGCAATTCCATTAGATTACCGTGACTAAGGGGGCGTTGACGGGGGAATAATTTTATATTCCAACCAAATTTCTTCAAAAGGAGATTCATATTCGACGCCCCTATTACGTTGTACAAGAACTGTTGTTTGTGTCTTACATAGCCATAATTAATAGATGGTGAAGTTTTTAATCTTCAAACCAATCTGACCCATTCAGAATTAATAAACAGTGAAGTTTTTAATCATCAAACCGAGTAACATCTGATACAATTAGATCTAATAAACGATGAAGTTTTTAATCTTCAAACCGAATAATATGTAACACATTCAAATTTAATAAACGGCGAAGTTTTTAATCTTCAAACCGAATAAAAAATTGGAATAGAAAATCACTAAGATTTTAATCTCCAAAACGAGTATAAAGTCACTTAGACTTTAATTTCTGACAAATGAGTAGAAAGTCACGAAGACTTTAATCTTAACGAACGAGTAAAAAATCACGCAGATTCTAATCTCGAAGTAGGAGTAGAAAATCACGAATATTTTATTCTCCATAACGGGTATATAAAATCACGAAAATTTTAATTCCCTTTTCAAATGGTTTTCCAACTAAACCATTATAACACTTTAAGCAGTTTGGTCTCTTACTCTGATCAAGAAAATATACGTACATTCCTACATATTATATTCCAAACCATGTATATGGAATTTCTCCGGACCTTGTCTCAGGGATGAAATTAGTGAAATGCCAATGGCCATTACCAGAAACTAAATAAAATTCATGGCAAATTATTTCATTCACCATTCGCAAGTTCATGTACGTAAGGTGAAAACAGGACAAGCAAATAGTTCTCTGGAGCAGACAAGCAATAAAAATCTTTACCAAACCACTGGGTATATGTGGGGTCTTCCCCGACGGAAGCATTGGAATATTAAGAAACACCATGAAATGAAAATTGCATTCACATAAGTTATCCAACTTCATGCCTATGCATGACTACAATCAATAAGGAAGAATTGGTCATTCAGTCTTTCTTTTCTCATATTCTCAAGTTTTTAACAATTGAAATATAATAATTTCAATTATGTAACCAAACGGCAAAGCACGTGGCAATCTCTTAGTACCAAAACATATTCTTGTAGAAATTATCTTTTTCTTATGTCTTTCCAATAACATAATAATTAAAACATATATATTAACATACTGTGATAATACTAATTATTAGTATTTCTGAGTTCAAAGCCCGACATATATAGAAATACAGTAATCAAACCAGTAAGACCACATGCATGCCGCATATGTTTCATAATTGTTTGTCTATGAATGTTCAATTAAATGCACCCACAACATGAAAGACATATAAAGACAAGAAGAAAGGGTTTACAATGGCCTCTTCATGAATGAAGAAAAAATGCACAATTCTCTCTTTAAATGAAGAACAATACTATTTAAAGTGAGTGGATTAATCCAGAATACTTGAAATGGATTTTCAAACCGGCCAACCTTTGAAAATAATTTCATGATTTAATGTAGTAACAAGTTTGGTAGTATTTGTTTTCATCTACATGACGCAACACTTGCCTCACCGCCTACCTTCAAAAGACATTAATTAGCTTTCGCAATAGTGACACTGAGCCAACATACGCATCGTCTAGCCAAAAAGAAGTCAATTTGAAATCGAGTCACTTCTATTAAAAGATGAACACATAAAAGTAAAGAATTCCTTAAGATTGTTAGTATTAGTGTGTTCAAAATCAGAGATTAGAAAACTGTTAGAAGAAACAGAAAATCTGTAAACGATAANACTCCTAGGATGAAACGGAATAAACCTTCCTGCAACAGTGGCAATACAAATTGCAGGACACCAACGAACTCAAAGAACAGAGCAAATCACACTTGACCCTTATCTTTATTTAAGAAAATAATAATGCAACAAAGTAGAAAGAGAGGAGATAATTTCAGATTTTTCTAAGAAAGAAAATGAGGCCAAGCTTCTAAATTTATAGACAATCAAAGGGTGATCTATATATACCATCGTCTATAGCAAAAATGTAACTATAATAAATCCGACCAGATAATTGTGTAAAGGTCTCATTTTTAACACAAATACAGTGATTTATTTAGCATNAGTACTTATCACTCCACCACAATCCTTGTTGGTAAATGATCAATGTTAATCCAATGTTTAGTTGACGAGTGAAAAGGATTTTTTTTGAGAAAAATTATATATTAAAGTTAATAGTATTAGCATCGAGAATTTTTTAATGAAATTGGAGTAGTGAAGATTAATAATAGTGTCTAAGTTGATAGCTATAGCTAGTAATATGAAGTTTAAAATTAATATAGTGGTAAGCAAAAAAAATTGTCCATAAGTAGAAATCATTTTCCCCTTAGAAAATGTTATTTGGTAACTAAACACTAGAAAACGGCTTTCTTAAAAAATTCGAACTTTGCTTAATGGACTAAGATGTCGAACTTTAAGTGAGTTCAGATGGTACAAAGATACCTTCCTAAGTAGGGTTATGAAATTACCCGAAAATAAGTATGATCAGCGAAAAACCAAGTTTATAGATGGGCTTCCCTCCTTTTTTGCTGAAAGAGTTCGAAAAACTCTAAGGGGAAGTCATACTGAAATTTCCTACAAAGATTATACTTATGGTAAGCTTATTGGAGTTTTCTCCCAAGAAGGGTTAAATCTTTGCAATGAATTGGCTATGTCCAGAGAGCTTAAGATGGATAAGCTTAAAGAAAGATCACAGCTTGGAGACTTCTGTACTCAGTTTGGTTTACCCCGGACCTTCTGCTTATAATAAAGATAAAAGCAGATACTATAAGTCCTCTATAACTGAAAAACCTTACAAGAAAAGGAGATCTAGACGTAGGACTAAGGAAGAACGTGAAGCTAGAAAAAGCTTTCGCAATTCTACTAGATTTACCAAAGATAGATCAGGAAGAGATCTGTCGAAAATCAAGTGTTATAAGTGTGGAAACTTTGGTCATATAGCCCCCAATTGTAAGTTGACTAAGTTGAAAACTTTAGAATTAGATGATGATACCTTTGATAAGGTGTATGGTTTGTTATACACTTCGGGTTCGGATGCAAATTACTCCGATTCTAATTCAGATTCTGATATAGAACTTCTTGATTTTTCAGATAATGATAAAGGTAATGATCATTGTACTACTTGCAAAGGTGATACTTGCAACTGTGAAGACAATGAGATTTATAAGTTGCAATCACAATTCCAAGATCTTGGTGTTAGCACGATCACCTCTGACAACGTGATCGAACTTTTGACAGAAGTTTCTGATAACAAACTTCGTGAAATAATCATCAATCTAGCTACCACTAATGAGGCTAGTTCAATTTCTTCTAGACCCATTGATAATAAAAAGGATGATTTTGAATATTTTACTCCTTATTCTTTAAAAGAGGTTGATAACCGTCTTATTAGTAATATTGAATTTTTTAAAAGAAATTCCTCTTTGATTGATTTAAAAGAAGAAATTGAGAATTTGAAAAAGGAAATCAAATCTCTTAAGCAAAATCAAATGATTTCCTATCATAGAATTACTCAGATTGAGACTAATAATTCTGGTGTTGCTAACGATGATTATGCAGCTTCAAACAATAAAACCAAACCCTAAAAATGATATGTTTTTAGGACTTACACAAGTTATTACTGCGCATAAATGGTATGTTAAATGTACTATTCTGATTGATAATAGTTTTTCCATCACTAACATTGCCATGATTGATAGCGGTGCTGATGTTAGCTGCATTCAGGAGGGCTTAGTGCCTAAAAAATATTTTCAGAAAATCACTCATATGGTTAAATCCGCTTCAGGACATGCTTTAGATATAAAGTATAAACTGTCTAATGCTAATATTTGCCAGGATAAGGTTTGCATTCCTCATTTCTTCTTTCTAGTAAAAATCAGTTATACCCTTCAATTATACTTGGAACCCCGTTTATAAATGCTATTTATCCTTTTACTTACATAGATTCAAAGGGATTTTCTGCTACGTATAAAGATAATAAAATAAGTTATACTTTTGTTCAGATCCTGTAACGAGAGATATTAATGCTCTTATTAATATGAAACAAAATCATGTTGATTATTTACAATTGGAAGTATTTAGTCTGAATATATTCGACTCTATGAATTCTGCTAAAGTAAAGGAAAAGATCAAATTAATTTCCGAGCAGATGGCCGTTGATATCTGTGCTGATCATCCTAGTGCTTTTTGGAGTCGAAAGAAGCACATTGTTACCCTTCCTTATGAGGATAATTTTTCAGAAGATACTATTCCCACTAAATCCCGTCCTTGCCAAATGAATGCTGAATTAGTGGAATTCTGCAAAAAAGAAATTGATAATTTATTATATAAGAGTTTGATAAAACCTTCCAAGTCTCCTTGGTCCTGTACTGCATTTTATGTTACTAATGCGGCAGAAAAGGAACGTGGCGTTCCAGGTTAGTCATAAATTATAAACCCTTAAATAAATATTTGAAATTGGTAAGTTATCCTATTCCCAACAAAAGATATCTTTTATCGAGATTATATGACGCCAATATATTTTCAAAATTTGATTTAAAATCAGGTTATTGGCTGATCCATATTTTTAAAGAGCATTCTTATAGGACTGCTTTTAATGTACCATTTGGGCAATATGAATGGAATGTAATGCTTTTTGGTTTAAAAAATGCTCCATCCGAGTTTCAAAAAATTATGAATGATATTTTCAATCCATATCTGGATTTTATCATTGTTTATATTGATGATATTCTAGTATTTTCCAAAACTTTTGAAACCATATAAAGCATCTTGAGATATTCAAGAAAATTGTTATTCAAAATGGTTTGGTGATATCAAAACCAAAAATGAGTTTATTTCAAACTGAAGTCCGATTTCTAGAACATCATATTAGTCAAGGAAAGGTTACGCCTATTCAAAGGGCGATTGATTTTGCATCAAAATTCCTCATATCATTTCTGATAAAACTCAATTGCAAAGATTTTTGGGAAGTTTAAATTACATATCCCCTTTCTATAAGAACTTATCCCGCGATTTAGCCCTTTATATGACCGGCTAAAAAAGGATTATAAATCTCCTTGGACTAATAGTCATACTGTTTTGGTAAAGAATATTAAAATTCGTGTTCAGTCTTTACCTTGTTTAAGCCTAGCTAATCCTACTTGGAAAAAGGTTATTGAGACGGATGTGTCCAATATTGGTTACGGTGGGATTCTGAAGCAAATCAACCCCAATGATACAAAAGAAGTATTTGATTAGATTTTACTCTGGTAAATGGACTGAGGCCGATAAAAAATATGCTATTGTAGCCCATGAAATTCTCTGCATTGTTAAATGTGTTTTGAAATTTCAGGACGATCTTTATAACCAAAAGTTTTTAATTAAAACAGATGCTCAATCTGTTAAATATATGTTTGATAAAGATTTTAAACACGATGCTTCTAAAATAATATTCGCAAGGTGGCAAGCTCAATTAGCCCTTTGACTTTGAGATAATTTATAAAAAGGGAATTGATAACTCCTTACCAGATTTCTTATCTAGAGAATATCTGCAATAAATCTAACAATTATCTTCTACACTTCATACAGGATGGATCTCCCGTGGATCACCAAAGGAAGAGGAAGGGGAAGATCATCCCCTAGCTCTCAAGGGAGGTCATACTCCCAAGCATCATCATCAAGATCGTTATACAGATCCTCGTCAAAACTCCCCGTTATACAGAGAGGAAAAATGAGCTTATTTGATGAGAAGATTTCTCAGAAGGATGGATTATCTGTTAATATAAAGGATATTCCTGAAGATAGTCCGTTATATGGACAATTGAAAGCCTACATGGCCAATCAAAAGCAAGGAGATACCTTTGCTTCTATTGCTAAAGAGGATAATGATGATATCAAATCCTTCGAAAAAATATCAAAAAGAGAAATTATATTTCTCTTAGAAAGTTCTGATATCCAGACAAACAATGAACCTTGGAAGATACTCCAAAGGTATTTGATCGATGGTTTATACTACCCCGGTGAATCATACGAAATTCGAAACTATTATGAATCCATTTTAATAAATACGGAAAGTGCAGAATTTCAGCATTTCGCAGGTTATCATACTAATGAGAAAGTTTATAACTTCTCGAAAATCATTATTAAAAGGATTATATCCGTCAAAGAATGGGGTATATCCACCATGAGGGAAAGGCAGATAAGCCTTAATCAGTCCAGCATGAGTTTCACTTATTGGGACTATATTCAGGCATTTGATAAGGTGCTTTACTATAATAATGATAAACAAAAACATACTTGGTTCATAAAAGTATGTGTGAAGATATTCGACGATCCTATCCCAACCTGATTTCTGAAATGGTGGTCTTACCACGGTCCTACGGTCAAGATACTACCGGCCGAATTTTAAAGTTATACAAAGAATGGGTGAAGATTTCACCCGATGTTAACATCCTCAAAACGGCAGATCATATTTGCTATCAAGAAAAAATTGATCAAATCTATTTTTTTTATCGAATTTTCCATACCATGGATTCAAAAATGGAGCCCTGAAGTAGGCCAAATTGAGGATCAAATCCCCTGCCTTTATAGGGCATTCTACAACAATTTCTGGGACAAAATTGACAAAATTAACCCCCAGACTAAAGTTATACACGGCCAAGAGTTGATAGACTCTATTTCTAATAAAATCCAACTCTATATCAAGGCTTCAGGAAAAGAATTAATGGAGCAGCCATCGGTAAAACATATGGTTAGGAAGATTTCCTACCATGAAGGTGACAAAGAAAAAATGATCAATGACTATCTCGAAGAAGTAAAAAGAAATCTTCTTCAAAATATATTGCAGATTGATAAATCAGACACTTCAATGAACAGTGTAACAAGCAACGAAGATGCGGTAGATTTTGCTCAGCCAGCAGAAACAGACAAAATATTGTCAGAAAACCAAGTCAAAGATGCAGAAGAATTTCTGCAATGGATGAAAGCCATAGATGAAAAATATGGCAAATAATGAAAGAGTAGAAGACAAGTATCCAAACAGTAGATACACTGTTTCATTAACAGGAGATATACTGTTTCAACAGAAAATATACTGTTCAGGGACCCACATGGGATCTATTCTGTCTTTAGTTTTTATTATTTAAAGGGTCTTTCACTTAAGTGAAAGGCATCAGAATTTTTTTTGTAAAGTTCTCTCTTTTCTCTCTCTAGATAGTTCTTGTAAAGTTTCAATAACAAAGTGTTCGCCGCTATTCCGATTTGTAATAAAAGTTTTGAATCAGTTTAGCAAGCAATTACTTGGCGTTTGGTCGTCTCTCAAGGTACTTTTATTATTTTAATTATAGTATAGATTAGTACCCTCCTATCCAGGACGATGTCCGGCTAAAAATATCATATCTATGTCGAATAGCTAATTTCTCTCCTATATACACCATGAACGGATCTAAGCTTTATTAAAGTATAAAAGAATTTTGATATGATTTCTCGACTAGGTTCTGAGATCGAGGTACAAACGGATCTAGTACTACTCTTATTGGCAAAGTCTGGTCAGCCGTGGACCAAAGCCTTGTTAATGAGGAGAAAAGGGGCGTCCTTTCCCGGTTAGAACCATCAGACACATGGGCTCAATAGGAAGTACGTATTAGATCTTGGACAGACCCTTTGCTCGGATAAAAATTTGTCCTTGCAGTCTGAAAACCCATAGTAAAATTCTTGTATATTTCAATTCTTATGTAGTGCTGATGTAACTGAAACTAGCTCCTTTCATTCAGAACAACGCTTGTAATTTTGTTTTATTAATGCAATTCTCCGTTTAAGCAAAAAAA